>CM042999.1:10357175-10398467 GCA_023678885.1 Pogostemon cablin | reverse complement strand
TCATGATGCCATAAAGCATATTTTCTTTATCATGATGCATATTTTCTTCATCATGATGCTCATTTTCTTCATTATGATGCACATTTTCTTCATCATGATGCATATTTTCTTCATCATGATGCTCATTTTCTTCTCCATGATGCATATTTTCTTCATCATGATGCATATTTTATTGATCATGATGATCATTTCCTTCAACGTGATTCTCATTTTCTTAATCATAATGCAAATTTTCTTCATCGTGATGCATATTTTCTTCATCGTGATGCATATTTTCTTCATCAAGATGCTCATTTTGTTCATCATAATGCATATTTTCTTCATCATGATGCTCACTTTTCTTCATCCTGATGCTCCTTTTCTTCATCATGATGCATATTTTTTTCATCATGATGCACATTTTCTTTATCATGATGCTCATTTTCTTCATCATGATACACATTTTCTTCATCATGACGCTCATTTTCTTCATCATGATGCTCACTTTTCTTCATCATGATGCTCCTTTTCTTCATCATGGTGCATATTATCTTCATCATGATGCTCATTTTCTTCATCATGATGCTCATTTCCTTCATCATAATGTATATTTTCTTCATCATGATACTCATTTACTTCATCATGATGCATATTTTCTTCATCATGATGCTCATTTTCTTCATCATAAAGTATATTTTCTTTATCATGATGCATATTACCTTCATCATGATGCTCATTTTCTTCATTATGATGCACATTTTCTTCATCATGATGCATATTTTCTTCATCATAATGCTCATTTTCTTCTCCATGATGCATATTTTCTTCATCATGATGCATATTTTATTGATCATGATGATCATTTCCTTCAACGTGATTCTCATTTTCTTAATCATAATGCAAATTTTCTTCATCGTGATGCATATTTTCTTTATCGTAATGCATATTTTCTTCATCGTGATGCATATTTTCTTCATCAAGATGCTCATTTTCTTCATCATAATGCATATTTACTTCATCATGATGCATATTTTTTTAATCATGATGCTCACTTTTCTTCATCATGATGTTCATTTTCTTCGTCCTGATGCTCATTTCCTTTATCATTATGCTAATTTCCTTCATCATGATGCTCATTTTCTTCATCATGATGCATATTTTCTTGATCATGATGCTCATTTTCTTCATCATGATGCTCATTTTTTTCATCATGATGCATATTTTCTTCATCATAATACAAATTTTCTTCATCATGATGCTCATTTTCTTCTTCATGATGCATATTTTATTTATCATGATGTATATTTTCTTCATCATGATGCTCATTTTCTTAATCATAATGAATATTTTCTTCATCATGATGCATATTTTCTTCATCATGATGCATATTTTTTTATTATGATGCATATTTTCTTCATTGTGATGTATATTTTCTTCATCATGATGCTCATTTCCATCATCATTATGCTCATTTCCTTCATTATTATGCTCATTTTCTTCATCAAGATGCATATTTTTACATCATGATGCATATTTTCTTCATCATGATGCTCATTTTCTTCATCATGATGCTCATTTCCTTCATCATAATGTATATTTTCTTCATCATGATGCTCATTTACTTCATCATAATGCATATTTTCTTCATCATGATGCCATAAAGCATATTTTCTTTATCATGATGCATATTTTCTTCATCATGATGCTCATTTTCTTCATTATGATGCACATTTTCTTCATCATGATGCATATTTTCTTCATCATGATGCTCATTTTCTTCTCCATGATGCATATTTTCTTCATCATGATGCATATTTTATTGATCATGATGATCATTTTCTTCAACGTGATTCTCATTTTCTTAATCATAATGCAAATTTTCTTCATCGTGATGCATATTTTCTTCATCGTGATGCATATTTTCTTTATCAAGATGCTCATTTTCTTCATCATAATGCATATTTTCTTCATCATGATGCTCACTTTTCTTCATCATGATGCTCCTTTTCTTCATCATGATGCATATTTTTTTCATCATGATGCATATTTTCTTTATCATGATGCTCATTTTCTTCATCATGATACACATTTTCTTCATCATGACGCTCATTTTCTTCATCATGATGCTCACTTTTCTTCATCATGATGCTCCTTTTCTTCATCATGATGCATATTTTCTTCATCATGATGCTCATTTTCTTCATCATGATGCTCATTTCCTTCATCATAATGTATATTTTCTTCATCATGATGCTCATTTACTTCATCATGATGCATATTTTCTTCATCATGATGCTCATTTTCTTCATCATAAAGTATATTTTCTTTATCATGATGCATATTTTCTTCATCATGATGCTCATTTTCTTCATTATGATGCACATTTTATTCATCATGATGCATATTTTCTTCATCATAATGCTCATTTTCTTCTCCATGATGCATATTTTTTTCATCATGATGCATATTTTATTGATCATGATGATCATTTCCTTCAACGTGATTCTCATTTTCTTAATCATAATGCAAATTTTCTTCATCGTGATGCATATTTTCTTTATCGTAATGCATATTTTCTTCATCGTGATGCATATTTTCTTCATCAAGATGCTCATTTTCTTCATCATAATGCATATTTACTTCATCATGATGCATATTTTTTTAATCATGATGCTCACTTTTCTTCATCATGATGTTCATTTTCTTCATCCTGATGCTCATTTCCTTTATCATTATGCTAATTTCCTTCATCATGATGCTCATTTTCTTCATCATGATGCTCATTTTTTTCATCATGATGCATATTTTCTTCATCATAATACAAATTTTCTTCATCATGATGCTCATTTTCTTCATCATGATGCATATTTTCTTTATCATGATGTATATTTTCTTCATCATGATGCTCATTTTCTTAATCATAATGAATATTTTCTTCATCATGATGCATATTTTCTTCATCATGATGCATATTTTTTTATTATGATGCATATTTTCTTCATTGTGATGTATATTTTCTTCATCATGATGCTCATTTCCATCATCATTATGCTCATTTCCTTCATCATTATGCTCATTTTCTTCATCAAGATACATATTTTTACATCATGATGCATATTTTCTTCATCATGATGCTCATTTCCTTCATCATAATGTATATTTTCTTCATCATGATGCTCATTTACTTCATCATGATGCATATTTTATTAATCATGATGCTCATTTTCTTCATCATAAAGCATATTTTCTTTATCATGATGCATATTTTCTTCATCATGATGCTCATTTTCTTCATTATGATGCATATTTTCTTCATCATGATGCATATTTTCTTCATCATGATGTTCATTTTCTTCTCCATGATGCATATTTTCTTCATCATGATGCATATTTTATTGATCATGATGATCATTTCCTTCAACATGATTCTCATTTTCTTAATCATAATGCAAATTTTCTTCATCGTGATGCATATTTTCTTCATTATGATGCATATTTTCTTCATCAAGATGCTCATTTTCTTCATCATAATGCATATTTTCTTCATCATGATGCTCCCTTTTCTTCATCATGATGCTCCTTTTCTTCATCATGATGCATATTTTTTTAATCATGATGCATATTTTCTTCATCATGATGCTCATTTTCTTCATCATAAAGCATATTTTCTTTATCATGATGCATATTTTCTTCATCATGATGCTCATTTTCTTCATTATGATGCACATTTTCTTCATCATGATGCATATTTTCTTCATCATGATGCACATTTTCTTCTCCATGATGCATATTTTCTTCATCATGATGCATATTTTATTGATCATGATGATCATTTCCTTTAACGTGATTCTCATTTTCTTAATCATAATGCAAATTTTCTTCATCGTGATGCATATTTTCTTCATCGTGATGCATATTTTCTTCATCAAGATGCTCATTTTCTTCATCATAATGCATATTTTCTTCATCATGATGCTCACTTTACTTCATCATGATGTTCATTTTCTTCATCATGATGCATATTTTTTTAATCATGATGCATATTTTCTTTATCATGATGCTCATTTTCTTCATCATGATGCACATTTTCTTCATCATGACGCTCATTTTCTTTATCGTGATGCATATTTTCTTTATCTTGATGCACATTTTCTTCATCATGATGCCCATTTTCTTCATCATGATGCATATTGTCTTCATCATGATGGATATCTTTTTCATCAGATGCTCATTTTCTTCATTACGATGCTCATTTTCTTCATTACGATGCTCATTTTCTTCATCATGATGCTCATTTTCTTCGTCATGATGCATATTTTCTTCGTCATGATGCTCATTTACTTCATCATGATGCTTATTTTCTTCGTCATGATGCATATTTCCTTAATCATGATGCTCATTTTCTTCATCATGATGCATATTTTCTTCATCATGATGCATATGTTCTTCATCATGATGCTCATTTTCTTAATCATAATGAATATTTTCTTCATCATGATGCATATTTTCTTCATCATGATTCATATTTTTTCATTATGATGCATATTTTCTTCATTGTGATGCATATTTTCTTCATCATGATGCTCATTTCCTTCATCATTATGCTCATTTCCTTCATCATGATGCTCATTTTCTTCATCAAGATGCATATTTTTACATCATGATGCATATTTTCTTCATCATGATGCTTATTTTCTTCATCATGATGCTCATTTCCTTCATCGTAATGTATATTTTCTTCATCGTGATGCATATTTTCTTCATCATGATGCTCATTTTCTTCATCATGATGCTCATTTCCTTCATCATGATGCTCATTTTCTTCATCATGATGCTCATTTCTTTCATCATGATGCTCATTTTCTTCATCATGATGCTCATTTTCTTCATCAAGATGCATATTTTTACATCATGATGCATATTTTCTTCATCATGATACTTATTTTCTTCATCATGATGCTCATTTCCTTCATCATAATGTATATTTTCTTCATCGTGATGCATATTTTCTTCATCATGATGCTCATTTTTTTCATCATGATGCTCATTTTCTTCATTATGATGCTCATTTCTTTCATCATGATGCTCATTTTCTTCATCATGATGCATATTTTCTTCATCATGATGCTCATTTTCTTCATCATGATGCTCATTTCCTTCATCATGATGCTCATTTTCTTCATTATGATGCTCATTTCTTTCATCATGATGCTCATTTTCTTCATCATGATGCTCATTTTCTTCATCATGATGCATATTTTCTTCATCATAATGCTCATTTTCTTCATCATGATGCTCATTTCCTTCATCATGATGCTCATTCTCTTCATCATGATGCTCATTTTCTTCATCATGATGATCATTTCCTTCATCGTGATGCTCATTTCCTTCATCATGATGCATATTTTCTTTATCGTAATGCATATTTTCTTCATCGTGATGCATATTTTCTTCATCAAGATGCTCATTTTCTTCATCATAATGCATATTTACTTCATCATGATGCATATTTTTTTAATCATGATGCTCACTTTTCTTCATCATGATGCTCATTTTCTTCGTCCTGATGCTCATTTCCTTTATCATTATGCTAATTTCCTTCATCATGATGCTCATTTTCTTCATCATGATGCATATTTTCTTGATCATGATGCTCATTTTCTTCATCATGATGCTCATTTTTTTCATCATGATGCATATTTTCTTCATCATAATACAAATTTTCTTCATCATGATGCTCATTTTCTTCATCATGATGCATATTTTCTTTATCATGATGTATATTTTCTTCATCATGATGCTCATTTTCTTAATCATAATGAATATTTTCTTCATCATGATGCATATTTTCTTCATCATGATGCATATTTTTTTATTATGATGCATATTTTCTTCATTGTGATGTATATTTTCTTCATCATGATGCTCATTTCCATCATCATTATGCTCATTTCCTTCATTATTATGCTCATTTTCTTCATCAAGATGCATATTTTTACATCATGATGCATATTTTCTTCATCATGATGCTCATTTCCTTCATCATAATGTATATTTTCTTCATCATGATGCTCATTTACTTCATCATAATGCATATTTTCTTCATCATGATGCCATAAAGCATATTTTCTTTATCATGATGCATATTTTCTTCATCATGATGCTCATTTTCTTCATTATGATGCACATTTTCTTCATCATGATGCATATTTTCTTCATCATGATGCTCATTTTCTTCTCCATGATGCATATTTTCTTCATCATGATGCATATTTTATTGATCATGATGATCATTTCCTTCAACGTGATTCTCATTTTCTTAATCATAATGCAAATTTTCTTCATCGTGATGCATATTTTCTTCATCGTGATGCATATTTTCTTCATCAAGATGCTCATTTTGTTCATCATAATGCATATTTTCTTCATCATGATGCTCACTTTTCTTCATCCTGATGCTCCTTTTCTTCATCATGATGCATATTTTTTTCATCATGATGCACATTTTCTTTATCATGATGCTCATTTTCTTCATCATGATACACATTTTCTTCATCATGACGCTCATTTTCTTCATCATGATGCTCACTTTTCTTCATCATGATGCTCCTTTTCTTCATCATGGTGCATATTATCTTCATCATGATGCTCATTTTCTTCATCATGATGCTCATTTCCTTCATCATAATGTATATTTTCTTCATCATGATACTCATTTACTTCATCATGATGCATATTTTCTTCATCATGATGCTCATTTTCTTCATCATAAAGTATATTTTCTTTATCATGATGCATATTACCTTCATCATGATGCTCATTTTCTTCATTATGATGCACATTTTCTTCATCATGATGCATATTTTCTTCATCATAATGCTCATTTTCTTCTCCATGATGCATATTTTCTTCATCATGATGCATATTTTATTGATCATGATGATCATTTCCTTCAACGTGATTCTCATTTTCTTAATCATAATGCAAATTTTCTTCATCGTGATGCATATTTTCTTTATCGTAATGCATATTTTCTTCATCGTGATGCATATTTTCTTCATCAAGATGCTCATTTTCTTCATCATAATGCATATTTACTTCATCATGATGCATATTTTTTTAATCATGATGCTCACTTTTCTTCATCATGATGTTCATTTTCTTCGTCCTGATGCTCATTTCCTTTATCATTATGCTAATTTCCTTCATCATGATGCTCATTTTCTTCATCATGATGCATATTTTCTTGATCATGATGCTCATTTTCTTCATCATGATGCTCATTTTTTTCATCATGATGCATATTTTCTTCATCATAATACAAATTTTCTTCATCATGATGCTCATTTTCTTCTTCATGATGCATATTTTCTTTATCATGATGTATATTTTCTTCATCATGATGCTCATTTTCTTAATCATAATGAATATTTTCTTCATCATGATGCATATTTTCTTCATCATGATGCATATTTTTTTATTATGATGCATATTTTCTTCATTGTGATGTATATTTTTTTCATCATGATGCTCATTTCCATCATCATTATGCTCATTTCCTTCATTATTATGCTCATTTTCTTCATCAAGATGCATATTTTTACATCATGATGCATATTTTCTTCATCATGATGCTCATTTTCTTCATCATGATGCTCATTTCCTTCATCATAATGTATATTTTCTTCATCATGATGCTCATTTACTTCATCATAATGCATATTTTCTTCATCATGATGCCATAAAGCATATTTTCTTTATCATGATGCATATTTTCTTCATCATGATGCTCATTTTCTTCATTATGATGCACATTTTCTTCATCATGATGCATATTTTCTTCATCATGATGCTCATTTTCTTCTCCATGATGCATATTTTCTTCATCATGATGCATATTTTATTGATCATGATGATCATTTCCTTCAACGTGATTCTCATTTTCTTAATCATAATGCAAATTTTCTTCATCGTGATGCATATTTTCTTCATCGTGATGCATATTTTCTTTATCAAGATGCTCATTTTCTTCATCATAATGCATATTTTCTTCATCATGATGCTCACTTTTCTTCATCATGATGCTCCTTTTCTTCATCATGATGCATATTTTTTTCATCATGATGCATATTTTCTTTATCATGATGCTCATTTTCTTCATCATGATGCACATTTTCTTCATCATGACGCTCATTTTCTTCATCATGATGCTCACTTTTCTTCATCATGATGCTCCTTTTCTTCATCATGATGCATATTTTCTTCATCATGATGCTCATTTTCTTCATCATGATGCTCATTTCCTTCATCATAATGTATATTTTCTTCATCATGATGCTCATTTACTTCATCATGATGCATATTTTCTTCATCATGATGCTCATTTTCTTCATCATAAAGTATATTTTCTTTATCATGATGCATATTTTCTTCATCATGATGCTCATTTTCTTCATTATGATGCACATTTTATTCATCATGATGCATATTTTCTTCATCATAATGCTCATTTTCTTCTCCATGATGCATATTTTTTTCATCATGATGCATATTTTATTGATCATGATGATCATTTCCTTCAACGTGATTCTCATTTTCTTAATCATAATGCAAATTTTCTTCATCGTGATGCATATTTTCTTTATCGTAATGCATATTTTCTTCATCGTGATGCATATTTTCTTCATCAAGATGCTCATTTTCTTCATCATAATGCATATTTACTTCATCATGATGCATATTTTTTTAATCATGATGCTCACTTTTCTTCATCATGATGTTCATTTTCTTCATCCTGATGCTCATTTCCTTTATCATTATGCTAATTTCCTTCATCATGATGCTCATTTTCTTCATCATGATGCTCATTTTTTTCATCATGATGCATATTTTCTTCATCATAATACAAATTTTCTTCATCATGATGCTCATTTTCTTCATCATGATGCATATTTTCTTTATCATGATGTATATTTTCTTCATCATGATGCTCATTTTCTTAATCATAATGAATATTTTCTTCATCATGATGCATATTTTCTTCATCATGATGCATATTTTTTTATTATGGTGCATATTTTCTTCATTGTGATGTATATTTTCTTCATCATGATGCTCATTTCCATCATCATTATGCTCATTTCCTTCATCATTATGCTCATTTTCTTCATCAAGATACATATTTTTACATCATGATGCATATTTTCTTCATCATGATGCTCATTTCCTTCATCATAATGTATATTTTCTTCATCATGATGCTCATTTACTTCATCATGATGCATATTTTCTTAATCATGATGCTCATTTTCTTCATCATAAAGCATATTTTCTTTATCATGATGCATATTTTCTTCATCATGATGCTCATTTTCTTCATTATGATGCATATTTTCTTCATCATGATGCATATTTTCTTCATCATGATGTTCATTTTCTTCTCCATGATGCATATTTTCTTCATCATGATGCATATTTTATTGATCATGATGATCATTTCCTTCAACATGATTCTCATTTTCTTAATCATAATGCAAATTTTCTTCATCGTGATGCATATTTTCTTCATTATGATGCATATTTTCTTCATCAAGATGCTCATTTTCTTCATCATAATGCATATTTTCTTCATCATGATGCTCACTTTTCTTCATCATGATGCTTCTTTTCTTCATCAAGATGCATATTTTTTTAATCATGATGCATATTTTCTTCATCATGATGCTCATTTTCTTCATCATAAAGCATATTTTCTTTATCATGATGCATATTTTCTTCATCATGATGCTCATTTTCTTCATTATGATGCACATTTTCTTCATCATGATGCATATTTTCTTCATCATGATGCACATTTTCTTCTCCATGATGCATATTTTCTTCATCATGATGCATATTTTATTGATCATGATGATCATTTCCTTTAACGTGATTCTCATTTTCTTAATCATAATGCAAATTTTCTTCATCGTGATGCATATTTTCTTCATCGTGATGCATATTTTCTTCATCAAGATGCTCATTTTCTTCATCATAATGCATATTTTCTTCATCATGATGCTCACTTTGCTTCATCATGATGCTCATTTTCTTCATCATGATGCATATTTTTTTAATCATGATGCATATTTTCTTTATCATGATGCTCATTTTCTTCATCATGATGCACATTTTCTTCATCATGACGCTCATTTTCTTTATCGTGATGCATATTTTCTTTATCTTGATGCACATTTTCTTCATCATGATGCCCATTTTCTTCATCATGATGCATATTGTCTTCATCATGATGGATATCTTTTTCATCAGATGCTCATTTTCTTCATTACGATGCTCATTTTCTTCATTACGATGCTCATTTTCTTCATCATGATGCTCATTTTCTTCGTCATGATGCATATTTTCTTCGTCATGATGCTCATTTACTTCATCATAATGCTTATTTTCTTCGTCATGATGCATATTTCCTTAATCATGATGCTCATTTTCTTCATCATGATGCATATTTTCTTCATCATGATGCATATGTTCTTCATCATGATGCTCATTTTCTTAATCATAATGAATATTTTCTTCATCATGATGCATATTTTCTTCATCATGATTCATATTTTTTCATTATGATGCATATTTTCTTCATTGTGATGCATATTTTCTTCATCATGATGCTCATTTCCTTCATCATTATGCTCATTTCCTTCATCATGATGCTCATTTTCTTCATCAAGATGCATATTTTTACATCATGATGCATATTTTCTTCATCATGATGCTTATTTTCTTCATCATGATGCTCATTTCCTTCATCGTAATGTATATTTTCTTCAACGTGATGCATATTTTCTTCATCATGATGCTCATTTTCTTCATCGTGATGCTCATTTCCTTCATCATGATGCTCATTTTCTTCATCATGATGCTCATTTCTTTCATCATGATGCTCATTTTCTTCATCATGATGCTCATTTTCTTCATCAAGATGCATATTTTTACATCATGATGCATATTTTCTTCATCATGATACTTATTTTCTTCATCATGATGCTCATTTCCTTCATCATAATGTATATTTTCTTCATCGTGATGCATATTTTCTTCATCATGATGCTCATTTTTTTCATCATGATGCTCATTTTCTTCATTATGATGCTCATTTCTTTCATCATGATGCTCATTTTCTTCATCATGATGCATATTTTCTTTATCATGATGCTCATTTTCTTCATCATGATGCTCATTTCCTTCATCATGATGCTCATTTTCTTCATTATGATGCTCATTTCTTTCATCATGATGCTCATTTTCTTCATCATGATGCTCATTTTCTTCGTCATGATGCATATTTTCTTCATCATAATGCTCATTTTCTTCATCATGATGCTCATTTCCTTCATCATGATGCTCATTTCTTCATCATGATGCTCATTTTCTTCATCATGATGATCATTTCCTTCATCGTGATGCTCATTTCCTTCATCATGATGCATATTTTCTTTATCGTAATGCATATTTTCTTCATCGTGATGCATATTTTCTTCATCAAGATGCTCATTTTCTTCATCATAATGCATATTTACTTCATCATGATGCATATTTTTTTAATCATGATGCTCACTTTTCTTCATCATGATGCTCATTTTCTTCGTCCTGATGCTCATTTCCTTTATCATTATGCTAATTTCCTTCATCATGATGCTCATTTTCTTCATCATGATGCATATTTTCTTGATCATGATGCTCATTTTCTTCATCATGATGCTCATTTTTTTCATCATGATGCATATTTTCTTCATCATAATACAAATTTTCTTCATCATGATGCTCATTTTCTTCATCATGATGCACATTTTCTTTATCATGATGTATATTTTCTTCATCATGATGCTCATTTTCTTAATCATAATGAATATTTTTTTCATCATGATGCATATTTTCTTCATCATGATGCATATTTTTTTATTATGATGCATATTTTCTTCATTGTGATGTATATTTTCTTAATCATGATGCTCATTTCCATCATCGTTATGTTCATTTCCTTCATCATTATGCTCATTTTCTTCATCAAGATGCATATTTTTACATCATGATGCATATTTTGTTCATCATGATGCTCATTTTCTTCATCATGATGCTCATTTCCTTCATCATAATGTATATTTTCTTCATCATGATGCTCATTTTCTTTATTATGATGCACATTTTCTTCATCATGATGCATATTTTCTTCATCATGATGCTCATTTTCTTTTCCATGATGCATATTTTCTTCATCATGATGCATATTTTATTGATCATGATGATCATTTCCTTCAACGTGATTCTCATTTTCTTAATCATAATGCAAATTTTCTTCATCGTGATGCATATTTTCTTCATCGTGATGCATATTTTCTTCATCAAGATGCTCATTTTCTTCATCATAATGCATATTTTCTTCATCATAATGCTCACTTTTCTTCATCATGATGATCCTTTTCTTCATCATGATGCATATTTTTTTCATCATGATGCATATTTTCTTTATCATGATGCTCATTTTCTTCATCATGATGCACATTTTCTTCATCATGACGCTCATTTTCTTCATCGTGATGCTCACTTTTCTTCATCATGATGCTCCTTTTCTTCATCATGATGCATATTTTCTTCATCATGATGCTCATTTTCTTCATCATGATGCTCATTTCCTTCATCATAATGTATATTTTCTTCATCATGATGCTCATTTACTTCATCATGATACATATTTTCTTCATCATGATGCTCATTTTCTTCATCATAAAGTATATTTTCTTTATCATGATGCATATTTTCTTCATCATGATGCTCATTTTCTTCATTATGATGCACATTTTTTTCATCATGATGCATATTTTCTTCATCATGATGCTCATTCTCTTCTCCATGATGCATATTTTCTTCATCATGATGCATATTTTATTGATCATGATAATCATTTCCTTCAACGTGATTCTCATTTTCTTAATCATAATGCAAATTTCCTTTATCGTGATGCATATTTTCATCATCGTGATGCATATTTTCTTTATCGTAATGCATATTTTCTTCATCGTGATGCATATTTTCTTCATCAAGATGCTCATTTTCTTCATCATAATGCATATTTACTTCATCATGATGCATATTTTTTTAATCATGATGCTCACTTTTCTTCATCATGATGCTCAGTTTCTTCGTCCTGATGCTCATTTCCTTTATCATTATGCTAATTTCCTTCATCATGATGCTCATTTTCTTCATCATGATGCATATTTTCTTGATCATGATGCTCATTTTCTTCATCATGATGCTCATTTTTTTCATCATGATGCATATTTTCTTGATCATGATGCTCATTTTGTTCATCATGATGCTCATTTTCTTCATCATGATGCTCATTTTTTTCATCATGATGCATATTTTCTTCATCATAATACAAATTTTCTTCATCATGATGCTCATTTTCTTCATCATGATGCATATTTTCTTTATCATGATGTATATTTTCTTCATCATGATGCTCATTTTCTTAATCATAATGAGTATTTTCTTCATCATGATGCATATTTTCTTCATCATGATGCATATTTTTTTATTATGATGCATATTTTCTTCATTGTGATGTATACTTTCTTCATCATGATGCTCATTTCCATCATCATTATGCTCATTTCCTTCATCATTATCCTCATTTTCTTCATCAATATGCATATTTTTACATCATGATGCATATTTTCTTCATCATGATGCTCATTTTCTTCATCATGATGCTCATTTCCTTCATCATAATGTATATTTTCTTCATCATGATGCTCATTTACTTCATCATGATGCATATTTTCTTCATCATGATGCTCATTTTCTTCATCATAAAGCATATTTTCTTTATCATGATGCATATTTTCTTCATCATGATGCTCATTTTCTTCATTATTATGCACATTTTCTTCATCATGATGCATATTTTCTTCATCATGATGCTCATTTTCTTCTTTATGATGCATATTTTCTTCATCATGATGCATATTTTATTGATCATGATGATCATTTCCTTCAACGTGATTCTCATTTTCTTAATCATAATGCAAATTTTCTTCATCGTGATGCATATTTTCTTCATCGTGATGCATATTTTCTTCATCAAGATGCTCATTTTCTTCATCATAATGCATATTTTCTTCATCATGATGCTCACTTTTCTTCATCATGATGCTCCTTTTCTTCATCATGATGCATATTTTTTTCATCATGATGCATATTTTCTTTATCATGATGCTCATTTTCTTCATCATGATGCACATTTTCTTCATCGTGATGCTCATTTTCTTTATCGTGATGCATATTTTCTTCATCTTGATGCACATTTTCTTCATCATGATGCGCATTTTCTTCATCATAATACATATTGTCATCATCATGATGGATATTTTTTTCATCATGATGCTCATTTTCTTCATTACGATGCTCATTTTCTTCATTACGATGCTCATTTTCTTCATCATGATGCTCATTTTCTTCGTCATGATGCATATTTTCTTCATCATGATGCTCATTTACTTCATCATGATGCTTATTTTCTTCGTCATGATGCATATTTCCTTAATTATGATGCTCATTTTCTTCATCATGATGCGTATTTTCTTCATCATGATGCATATGTTCTTCATCATGAAGCTCATTTTCTTAATCATAATGAATATTTTCTTCATCATGATGCATATTTCTTCATCATGATTCATATTTTTTCATTATGATGCATATTTTCTTCATTGTGATGCATATTTTCTTCATCATGATGCTCATTTTCTTCATCATTATGCTCATTTCCTTCATCATGATGCTCATTTTCTTCATCAAGATGCATATTTTTATATCATGATGCATATTTTCTTCATCATGATGCTTATTTTCTTCATCATGATGCTCATTTCCTTCATCGTGATGCATATTTTCTTCATCGTGATGCATATTTTCTTCATCATGATGCTCATTTTCTTCATCATGATGCTCATTTCCTTCATCATGATGCTCATTTTCTTCATCATGATGCTCATTTCTTTCATCATGATGCTCATTTTCTTCATCATGATGCTCATTTTCTTCATCAAGATGCATATTTTTACATCATGATGCATATTTTCTTCATCATGATACTTATTTTCTTCATCATGATGTTCATTTCCTTCATCATAATGTATATTTTCTTCATCGTGATGCATATTTTCTTCATCATGATGCTCATTTTCTTCATCATGATGCTCATTTTCTTCATCATGATGCTCATTTTCTTCATTATGATGCTCATTTCTTTCATCGTGATGCTCATTTTCTTCATCATGATGCTCATTTTCTTCATCATGATGCATATTTTCTTCATCATAATGCTCATTTTCTTCATCATGATGCTCATTTCCTTCATCATGATGCTCATTCTCTTCATCATGATGCTCATTTTCTTCATCATGATGATCATTTCCTTCATCGTGATGCTCATTTCCTTCATCATGATGCATATTTTCTTTATCGTAATGCATATTTTCTTCATCGTGATGCATATTTTCTTCATCAAGATGCTCATTTTCTTCATCATAATGCATATTTACTTCATCATGATGCATATTATTTAATCATGATGCTCACTTTTCCTCATCATGATGCTCATTTTCTTCGTCCTGATGCTCATTTCCTTTATCATTATGCTAATTTCCTTCATCATGATGCTCATTTTCTTCATCATGATGCATATTTTCCTGATCATGATGCTCATTTTCTTCATCATGATGCTCATTTTTTTCATCATGATGCATATTTTCTTCATCATAATACAAATTTTCTTCATCATGATGCTCATTTTCTTCATCATGATGCATATTTTCTTTATCATGATGTATATTTTCTTCATCATGATGCTCATTTTCTTAATCATAATGAATATTTTCTTCATCATGATGCATATTTTCTTCATCATGATGCATATTTTTTTATTATGATGCATATTTTCTTCATTGTGATGTATATTTTCTTCATCATGATGCTCATTTCCATCATCATTATGCTCATTTCCTTCATCATTATGCTCATTTTCTTCATCAAGATGCATATTTTTACATCATGATGCATATTTTCTTCATCATGATGCTCATTTTCTTCATCATGATGCTCATTTCCTTCATCATAATGTATATTTTCTTCATCTTGATGCTCATTTACTTCATCATGATGCATATTTTCTTCATCATGATGCCATAAAGCATATTTTCTTTATCATGATGCATATTTTCTTCATCATGATGCTCATTTTCTTCATTATGATGCACATTTTCTTTATCATGATGCATATTTTCTTCATCATGATGCTCATTTTCTTCTCCATGATGCATATTTTCTTCATCATGATGCATATTTTATTGATCATGATGATCATTTCCTTCAACGTGATTCTCATTTTCTTAATCATAATGCAAATTTTCTTCATCGTGATGCATATTTTCTTCATCGTGATGCATATTTTCTTTATCGTAATGCATATTTTCTTCATCGTGATGCATATTTTCTTCATCAAGATGCTCATTTTCTTCATCATAATGCATATTTAGTTCATCATGATGCATATTTTTTTAATCATGATGCTCACTTTTCTTCATCATGATGCTCATTTTCTTCGTCCTGATGCTCATTTCCTTTATCATTATGCTAATTTCCTTCATCATGATGCTCATTTTCTTCATCATGATGCATATTTTCTTGATCATGATGCTCATTTTCTTCATCATGATGCTCATTTTTTTCATAATGATGCATATTTTCTTCATCATAATCAAATTTTCTTCATCATGATGCTCATTTTCTTCATCATGATGCATATTTTCTTTATCATGATGTATATTTTCTTCATCATGATGCTCATTTTCTTAATCATGATGCATATTTTCTTCATCATGATGCATATTTTCTTCATCATGATGCTCACTTTTCTTCATCATGATGCTCTTTTTCTTTATCATGATGCATATTTTTTTCATCATGATGCATATTTTCTTTATCATGATGCTCATTTTCTTCATCATGATGCACATTTTCTTCATCGTGACGCTCATTTTCTTTATCGTGATGCATATTTTCTTCATCTTGATGCACATTTTTTTCATCATGATGCGCATTTTCTTCATCATAATGCATATTGTCATCATCATGATGGATATTTTTTTCATCATGATGCTCATTTTCTTCATTACGATGCTCATTTTATTCATTACGATGCTCATTTTCTTCATCATGATGCTCATTTTCTTCGTCATGATGCATATTTTCTTCATCATGATGCTCATTTACTTCATCATGATGCTTATTTTCTTCATCATGATGCATATTTCCTTAATTATGATGCTCATTTTCTTCATCATGATGCGCATTTTCTTCATCATGATGCATATGTTCTTCATCATGAAGCTCATTTTCTTAATCATAATGAATATTTTCTTCATCATGATGCATATTTCTTCATCATGATTCATATTTTTTCATTATGATGCATATTTTCTTCATTGTGATGCATATTTTCTTCATCATGATGCTCATTTCCTTCATCATTATGCTCATTTCCTTCATCATGATGCTCATTTCCTTCATCATAATGTATATTTTCTTCATCGTGATGCATATTTTCTTCATCATGATGCTCATTTTCTTCATCATGATGCATATTTTCTTCATCATAATGCTCATTTTCTTCATCATGATGCTCATTTCCTTCATCATGATGCTCATTCTCTTCATCATGATGCTCATTTTCTTCATCATGATGATCATTTCCTTCATCGTGATGCTCATTTCCTTCATCATGATGCATATTTTCTTTATCGTAATGCATATTTTCTTCATCGTGATGCATATTTTCTTCATCAAGATGCTCATTTTCTTCATCATAATGCATATTTACTTCATCATGATGCATATTTTTTTAATCATGATGCTCACTTTTCTTCATCATGATGCTCATTTTCTTCGTCCTGATGCTCATTTCCTTTATCATTATGCTAATTTCCTTCATCATGATGCTCATTTTCTTCATCATGATTCTCATTTTTTTCATCATGATGCATATTTTCTTCATCATAATACAAATTTTCTTCATCATGATGCTCATTTTCTTCATCATGATGCATATTTTCTTCATCATGATGCTCATTTTCTTAATCATAATGAATATTTTCTTCATCATGATGCATATTTTCTTCATCATGATGCATATTTTTTTATTATGATGCATATTTTTTCATTGTGATGTATATTTTCTTCATCATGATGCTCATTTCCATCATTATTATGCTCATTTCCTTCATCATTATGCTCATTTTCTTCATCAAGATGCATATTTTTACATCATGATGCATATTTTCTTCATCATGATGCTCATTTTCTTCATCATGATGCTCATTTCCTTCATCGTAATGTATATTTTCTTCATCATGATGCTCATTTACTTCATCATGATGCATATTTTTTTCATCATGATGCTCATTTTCTTCATCATAAAGTATATTTTCTTTATCATGATGCATATTTTCTTCATCATGATGCTCATTTTCTTCATTATGATGCACATTTTCTTCATCATGATGCATATTTTCTTCATCATGATGCTCATTTTCTTTTCCATGATGCATATTTTCTTCATCATGATGCATATTTTATTGATCATGATGATCATTTCCTTCAACGTGATTCTCATTTTCTTAATCATAATGCAAATTTTCTTCATCGTGATGCATATTTTCTTTATCGTGATGCATATTTTCTTCATCAAGATGCTCATTTTCTTCATCATAATGCATATTTTCTTCATCATGATGCTCACTTTTCTTTATCATGATGCTCCTTTTCTTCATCATGATGCATATTTTTTTCATCATGATGCATATTTTCTTTATCATGATGCTCATTTTCTTCATCATGATGCACATTTTCTTCATCATGACGCTCATTTTCTTTATCGTGATGCATATTTTCTTCATCTTGATGCACATTTTCTTCATCATGATGCGCATTTTCTTCATCATAATGCATATTGTCATCATCATGATGGATATTTTTTTCATCATGATGCTCATTTTCTTCATTACGATGCTCATTTTCTTCATTACGATGCTCATTTTCTGTTGGATTGTATACTAAAACTCTAGCTTTTTGTTTGAACAATATTGTAACAATTAATTTGAAATGAGAATCATATGATCAAATGATTGCATCTTATAATTTATATATATGTTCGATGCAATAGTCCACTTACTTTATACTGTAGATAATATGTTGTGCGACAACATGCGGAAGATCATATTATCGGTTTCCTTATAAAGTATAAACTGATACTCACAATCGAGATAGACGGGGACTCTCTATCGGGATGGTTGTAGTGTGGTTTGGTATTAGCTTGTCTTGGCTATAGAATCACATTAGTGCACTTGTGTGTATTGAGCAGGACCGCTTGAGATCGTTCGACTTATACTGACTTATAGGAGAACTTGATCTCAGTTATTATGGAAGTTCGTGCTCTTAATCCCTATACAATAACCTCGACACATAGGGCAATATGTATTTCTTTGATTCATCAATGGGTGAGATTTACATGTAATTAAATCAATAAACTCGATGAGTTGGGAAGTAGTGCTATCTCTATGGTGTGCTATTGATTGTAGAAGGAATCCGTGTCCGTCATAGGTTGATGATGTCCCCTTGAGGAGCTCATAAGGATTATCATGTAAACCCTGCAGGTGGAATTTATTCCGGCATGATAATGAGGTTGAGTAGTACTACTCTTGGATGAGATATTAATTAATTGAGTTGTTAGTAACTTAAATTAATTAATGGACATTGTATATCTTAAACATGGGGAGACTAACGGGCTCATAATAAGAAGGAGCCCAAAACGTAATTTTGGGATTGGTACGGTAGTGCAATAATAATATTTTAGTGGAATATATTATTATTATTGGACTTAAGTATAAGCTTTGGGCTAAGCTTGGATACTTAAGCCCAATGGAGGCCCAACCCAATTTCTCCTCCTGGTCTCTGCTGTAGCCCATGTATATAAGTCACCTCAGCTTATCTGAAACCCTAATCTAATCTAATCTAACTGATTATTCGCGTGTGATTAGGGTTGAGAGCAGATTGAGGAGGTCTCGTAGATCGTCGCCCACACGACGTCGAGATCGGACTTGGGACATACAGCAGAAGATCAGAAGGTAGTTTGCTGCTGCTGTCCGCGACCTTGCGAAATTTGTATAAATTCGTAAAGTGCTCAGAATTTGATGATCAATATACTGACGGAAACCCGTCGAAGAGAGGATCGTCTGAATGCAAAGATCACTCAATTCCGATATCAAACGAGGAAGTTATGGCTATTCTCGTGGAACTGCGCAGGCTGCCAACGAGAATTAATCTTCATCAACATACCCTGGTGAACGGTAATCGTTTCTATGATTTATTGCTTCCGCTGTGATAGAAACACATGGTATTCTAACAGGTCACATTAACCAAACAATCGAGCACCAACAATTGGTATCAGAGCTTCGGTTTCGTGGTGAAGCGTGACACGTTAGACTAGGGTTTATGTGGTTAATTTTTCGAAATTAGGATCGCATGTTTAGGGTTTTGGTTTTACTGCGTGAACCATGAATATCCCTATGTGAAATATACCCTATATCATATCTGTTCGTTGATGGTTGTGTGTGAGAGGATTCGACGAAAACTGTTCGTCAATTTCACATGGAAGGAAGAAATTAAGAGAAAATTCAGCGCAGTGATATTGCAGAGGCAATAACCGGAGTTTCAACCGTCGGATCAGGCTGATTTTTGGGCAGCACGTTCAGAGTTTGTGGATTTACATTCTGAACGGTGAAGATCGTATTTGGACGTTTTTGTTGTCGGGAATATGCCGAAAACAGAAGCAGTTTTTTGGGCGATTCTGTTCTGCGTAGTCGAGGAAAAAGAGCTGTTTCTCACAATCTAACCGTTGGATCGACCTGTAATTTGGAAGAATGTTCAAAACTCACAGGCGTAGATTCTGGATGGTGGAGATTGGATTCCCAGGTTCCTAAAGTTGCGAACCCTGAACAACAGTTGGTGTAGTTTGATGTTGCGGTTGGGCTGAACTTGGTTCCGTGCAAGTAGGCCCTTGGACGAGCGGATTTGCATCAGGTTAGATCGATGCTGCACCAGGTTCGAGTAGATTTTCATCAGGTTCGATTGGTCTGCATCAGGTTCGATCGATGCTACACCAGGTTCGAGCGGATTTGCATCAGGTTCGATTGGTCTGCATCAGGTTCGATCGATGCTGCACCAGGTTCGAACGGATTTGCATCAGGTTCGATTGGTCTGCATCAGGTTCGATCGATACTACACCAGGTTCGAGCAGATTTGTATCAGGTTCGATTGGTCTGCATCAGGTTCGATCAATGCTGCACCAGGTTCGAGCGGATTCATATCAGGTTCGAATGGTCTGCATCAGGTTTGATCGACTCTGCACCAGGTTCGAGCGGGTTTGCATCAAGTTCGACTGGTCTGCATCAGGTTCCGCGTGAGTCTTCACAATATGATCGGACAGGATGCCAGAGTGGTGGAGCAAGCTGCGGGAAGGTCGATCCCCATCGCAGTTGTCCGCATTCGTGATTGGTGGCGAACAATCAAATTCGCTGTTATATAACTGTTATAATTGATTTATTAATTGATTATTGTTATATATGTATGCATGATTCTCTATGATTTATTGCCTTAAATAGAAGCATGCTAGATTGCGTATTATATTTGGTATATTATATGCATGTATGTTGGAGTGTTGATCAAGTCAACTTATTTTTGGCAATTTATTTCCTTATATATAACTGCTATAATTGTTTTATTGGTCAATTGTTGTTATATATTTGGAAGTATGAGCATGCTAGGTTGCGTATTTTATTTTTAAATATTATATGCATGTAAAAATCCTCGGTGTTGAATAACTAAGTGGGAGAGGGGATTGGTAAAAATTCCCGCGGCCTCCATTATTGGTTTGTTAGCAATGTGAATAAACTTGCGCGTCGGCATTAGCGCCTTCCTCTCCATCGGATGAGTTTATTCATGGATTGCTGGGACAGACTTCTTTAAATAATTATGTTTGTAATGTGATGCATATGAACTTTTGCGTTGGCATAGACCTTCCTCCCTATCGGATGAGTTCATGTGCGGATCACTGTACAGACTTATAATTGATGACTGTAGGAAGTTATCCGAGCGCGTGTGTACTTCTCCATCTGTAAGGCACATAAGCTTGGGCCGCGAACTTGGAGTCAAATAATGGTGTACACTTAGGTGTAAATAATAAGTATCCTCCCCATCGGAGTCACTGCTTTTATTTGCATGGCTAAAGAGGAACCGACTATTAATTATTTTGTTATAAAGTTAGGTTGACAAATGAAATTAATGGGTAAAACCTTCTCTTGTAAATGTTCGGGTTTGTAAACGTCCACACTATCGTGGCTTGCAGACTCACGGTGCTTGAGATGTCGGTGAATTTTATTTTTATATTGTTTTGAGGGAATCAATATAAAAGGATAAAATTTGAAGTTTTTATCAGTATATTTATTTGTGATTCTCTGATTTTCAAATGGTTTTATCTCACTTATTATTAACTAAAAGAAATTATATTTACTTGTCCAAATTAGATGATTAGAAAAGAATCTTGGTTTTGAATTTTACTGCTTAAGAAAATACATGTGTGTTCTCACAAAGGACGTCTCATGATGCCTATTAAAGTCTCTAGTGAAGAGATGAGAGGTTTATAAAAATATGATGGTCTCATGTAACTCTTCGGATACTTGAGTAATTTAAAAGGCGGTAGGTCATGATTGAATTTGATGAATGAATTGGAAATACATGGAATAGAAGTTGAAGGGGAAACCTAAGTCAATTTTATTCTTCATAATTGCCTAGATGTTTTGAGTAAGTTTCTCATGAATTACAAGAGATTGTATATGGTGGGAAACTTCTGACAAAACATGTGGTAAAGGAAATTCAATTTCATAAAAGGAGTGAACAAGGATAGAATCTTACTTACTAGTTGTTTAAACATGATTAGTGATGGCATCTACTGACACGAAGTGTGTAGATACTGGAATCACTGAATGTTCATTACTAAGTGAGGATAAGATTGTTATGACATGGGTAAAACTACAAGACTAGTGGCTATTGCAGTGGGAGTTGTTTATTTATCTTACGATATGAATAAACGTTTGATTTTGTAAAATTGTCTTTACTTACGTTTTCATAGAAAGAATTTGATTTCGGTTTCTATGCATTAATAGATGGATACTCCATTTCATTTAAATGGCATGGTCATTATAATGAAGGATAGAGTTGTAATTTGTTATGGTACGTTGATGGACAATTTGTATACTCTTAAATCATGTATATTCCACAGATGCAACAAATAGTAATTAATAATGCATCTTCTGATCTTAGTAAGAGGAAGTAACCTTCGGAGATGAACTAAACATGCATTTGGCGTCTAAGACTAGATCATTTTACTTGAGTAGGACTCAAAAGTTGATAGCAGATGGACCGTAAGGTTTATCTGAAGTGGAAACTATCGGACTTGCGAGTCTTACTTGGAAGTAAAAATGATTAATTACCTTTTCAAGGTAAAGGGGTGTAGAGCCAAAGATATATATGTTGGAATTGGTTCATTCTGATTCAAGCGGGCCTAATATTATCTAGGCGAGAGGTGGTTATGAATAATCGAAGATTATTCTAGATACCGATATATTTATTTGATGCACTGCATGTCTAAATTCTTTGATTTATTCAAGAATTGCAAGGCTGGTACAGTGAAGTGTCATGGAAAATATATCAAGTAATGACGATATAATCGTCATTACGAGTACCTCTTAGGATAGTTAGGAGCTATTAATCAGAGGTTGAGATTAAATCTCAAGTGGTCTACACCGGGCTGCCCCAGCTGAATGGTGTGGTGGATAGAAGGAATAAGACTTTTATGGTAATGATTAGATAGATGATGAATTATTTGGAATTACTTAATTCATTTTATGGATAAGCCCTAGAAACAATAATTCATTTGAATGTTTGTCTGTTTGTTGGATATGCTATAAAAATGAAGGTGATTTATTTAGTCTAAAAGATCGAAGGGTGATTGTTAACACAAACACTAGATTTTTGGAAAGAGACTATGTATTAAATCATAAACCCATGTATAAATTGTTCTAAAGGAAGTGAGAGGGAAAAACACAAATTATAAGTACCAAGTGTACAAGAGGATATACTACAAGGTAAACTGCAACGCGTGTCACGTCTGATACACAATTACATGTAGTGCCTTGTCGCAGTGGGAGGATTATTCGACAACCCGTGAGATACATGTTTTGGGAAAGTCGTAAGACTTGATCCCTAGTAAACATGGTATTATCCCAGGGATACGACGTTGCACTACAAAATTAAAATGCGGAATCTTAGTAAGTGCAATGAATATTAAAATAGAATCGATGGATTTTAAATTAGGTCTGGATGCTTGTTGAACCGCTTAATGGCGTAAAAGCCATTGGAAGCGAGCATGCAAGAATAAAAGAGGATCATAGAATAAGGTGAAAACCTTGGAAGCAAGCTTGTTGCGAAAAGGTATACTCAGAAAGAAAGGGTTCGATTATGAGAAAACCTGTTCGCCGGTAGCTATGCCTAAGTTGATCCGGACTCTTTTATTTGTTGCTACTCATATGAAATATGAGGGATAGCAAATAGATGTCGAGACAGCTTTCCTGATTGGAAGTCTTAAGGGAAACATCTATGTGAAGCAACAAGAGTGATTCATTGCAAAGAGCTAAGAGCATTGTGATAGTTGTTGGAAATTGGATCGTGCGGTTCAAACGTGATCCGTTTAGGATTTCAGGCAAATAATCAGCGGAAGCGATTTAAATCTTGTTTACCGTACTTCTGGGATGTAGAGGTTGATCCGTTGCAGAGAACCACCTCTCAATCTTCTGCAGTATGTCCCAAGTTGAATCCTGCTGTTGTGTGGGCAACAATCCGCAGGATTCTCTCAATCTGCTCCTGTTCTTTCTAACTATCAAATGAGGCACTGACTTAGGGTTAACAGGAACTGAGATAACTTATTTATAAGGGCTACTGCAGGGACCAGGAGGAGAAATTGGGCTGGGCCTCAATTGAATTTAATTAACCAAGCTTAGCCCAAAGCTTTTAATTAAATCCAATAATAATAATATAGTCCACTAAAATATTATTATTGCACTACCCGTCCAATCCCAAATTATGTTCTGGGCTCCTTATTATGGGCCCGATAGTCTCCCCATGTTTAAGATATACAATGCCCATTAATTAATTAAGTTACTGACAACTCAAATTAATTAATATCTCATCCGAGAGTAGTACCACTCAACCTTATTATCATGCCGGATATTAATCCACTTGCAAGATTTACATGATAAACCTTATGAGCTCCTCAAGGGGACATCATCAACCTATGACGGACATGGATTCCTTCTACAATCAACAGCACACCATAGATACAGCACTACTTCCCAACTCACCGAGTTTATTGATTTAATACTTATAAATCTCACCCATTGATGAATCAAAGAAATACATACTGCCCTACGTGTCGAGGTTATTGTATAGGGATTAAGAGCACGAACTTCCATAATAACAGAGATCAAGTTCTACTATATAGTCAGTATAAGAAGAACGATCTCAGGCGGTCCTGCTCAATACACACAAGTGCACTAATGTGATTCTATAGCCAAGACAAGCTAATACCAAACCACACTACAACCATACCGATAGAGAGTCCCCGTCTATCTCAGTTGTGAGCATCTGTTTATACTTTATAAGGAAACCGATAATATGATCTTCCGCGTGTTGTCGCACAACATATTATCTACAGTATAAAGTAAATGGACTATTGCATCATGCATATAAAATAAATTATAAGATGCAATCATTTGATCAATGATTCTCATTTCAAATATAGTTATGACATTGTTCATACTAAAGCTAGACTTTTAGTATACAATCCAACAATCTCCCACTTATACTAAAAGACTATGCTGTCATGTATTCTGCCATACATCTGATTCCTACTACCACTACACGACCATTAAAAGCTCTCGCCTTAAGGTCCTTGTAAATAGTTTACTAGGTCATCATCCGATGCAATCTAGGCGACAACAACCTTCCCCTCATCATACGATTTCTCGTAACAGGTGGTACTTGCGCTCCATGTGTTTAATTACCTTATGGACTCGTGATTCCTTCAAGTTTGCAACTGCACCAATATCAACAATATAAATTGTGATTACCTTGGGCAAACTTAGAAACACTTCAAATTCCATCTTGAAGTTTCTAGAGTCATATAGATACTTTGGCTGCCTCATAGGCTCCAATTTATCATCTTTCCATGATGGAATCTGGAGTCTGAAATATATTTCTATATAACACTCCTCCATATTATGACTCTACTTCCTAAGATTAAACACATAACCTTTGAGGAGAATTTACTACTGTTCAATCTGACTAAAAAATCTGAATCTCCGTAATCCACAAGAAGCAGTGAATCTGCTCAGTAAGTCTATATATGATTTCCAGTCCTTCTCAGGCACTTCATATATGTCTTACCACAGTTCATCATTCTTGTTCCGGATTACGTTGATACCCACTGTTCTTGCATTCAGCAAAACAGATATCCAACTTCGTTCATAGCATTCCTTAGATTAAGCTTCCTTATTCGCCGAAGCACAAGGAACCGCTTTCATCTACTTTATCTTCTTTTTGTATCTCAAAGACACATTCACTAAGATAAATTCACATGCTAAACGAGTATGGACTGTATCATTTATGAAACTTGAGATAAGCATAATGTCCTTTCTTGTGATCCGTATTACCGTGATCAAAAGGATATATTTGCCTTTCTTAAGTCCTTCATATCTACCGCTTTATTAACCGTACCCATACGCCCGATAATACTCTTTCATTGTCTCCAATGAGCAAGATACTATCTACGTATAGTACAAAAACCACCACCACGTTTCCGTCACTCTTTACAATACACAAGATACATTCGCTGATTGATTTAAATCCGTGCCACTGGATTACCTAATCAAAACAGATGCTTCACGATCTCAAAGCTTGCTTTAGTCCATCGCTGGACACTTTTAAGCTTACTATCAAAATGCTATTAGTACTTTGCAATGAATCACTCTGGTTGCTTCACATAGATGTTTTCCTCAAAACTTCCAATCAGGAAAGCTGTCTTGACATCTATTTGCTGTTCCTCATATTTCAATATGAGCAGCAATACATAAAAGAATCCGGATCAACTTAAGCATAGCTACCAGCGAATATGTTTCCTCATAATCGAACCATTTCTTTCTGAGTACACTTTTTCGCAACAAGCTTTGCTTTCAAGGTCTTCACCTTTCCATTTGATCCTCTTTTATTTCCCTTGACCACTTGCAATGATTTTTATACCATTTAGTGGTCCTATAAGCTCCCAGACTTTATTCAGAATCCGTAGATTCTATTTCAACATACATTGCAACTTACTAAGATTCCGCATTTTCATCTTGTAGTGCTACGTCGTATCCGTGGGATAATACCATGTTCACTAGGGATCAAGTCTCACGACTCTCCCAAATCATATATTTATGGGTTGTTAAACAACCCTCCCACTACGACAAGGCACTACATGTAATTGTGTATCAGACGTGACACGCGTTGCAGTTTACCTTGTGGTATATCCTCTTGTACACTTGGTACTTATACTTAGTGTTTTCCTCTCACTTCCTTTAGAACAACTTATACATGGGTTTGTGATTTATTACATAGTCCTTTTCCAAAAATCTAGTTATTGAGTTAACAATTATCCTTCGATCTTTTGGACTAAATAAATCACCCTTCATTTTTCTAGGATATCCCATATACAGACAAACGTTTCACGAATTACTGTATCTAGGGCATATCCATAAAATGAATTTAATTATTTCAAAAAATTCATCATCTATCTAATCATAACCATAAGAGCCTAATACCTTCTACCCACCACACCATTCAGCTGGGGAATACCCGGTGTAGTCAACTTGAGATTTAATCTCAACTTCTGATCAATAGCTCCTAACTATCCCAAGAGGTATTCGCCATCATGATTGAATCGTAATGACTTAATATATTTTTCATGACGCTTCACTGTACCAGCCTTACAATTCTTGAATTAATCAAAGAACTTAGACATGCAGTGCATCATATAAATATATTGGTTTCCAGAATAATTTTCGAATATTCATAACCACCTCTCGCCTGGATAATATTAGGTTCGCTTGAATCAGAATGAACTAATTCCAACATATATATCTTTGGCTCTACACCCCACAACCTTGAAAAGGCAGTTAATCATTTTTACTTCCAAGCAGGACTCGCAAGTCTGATAGTTTCCACTTCAGATAAACCTTAAGGTCTATCGGCTATCAACTTTTGAATCCTACTCAAGTAAAATGAATTAGTCTTAGATGTCAAATGTATGTTTAGTTCATCTCCGAAGGTTCCTTTCTCTTACTAATTTTAGAAGATGCATTATTAATTATTATTTATTGCATCTGTGGGATGAACATGATTTAAGAGTATACTTATTATCCACCAACGTACTTTAACGGATTAAAGCCTCATTCCTCATTTCTATGACCATGTCATTTAAATGAAATGAAGTATCCATCCGTTAACGCATAGAAACCGAAATTAAATTCTTTCTATGAAACGTACGTAAAGACAATTTCTCATAATCAATCGTTTATTCTTATCATGAGATAAATAAACAACTCCCACTGCAATAGCCACTACTCTTGTAGTTTTACCCATGTTTTAACAATCTTATCCTTACTAAGTGATAAACATTTAGTGATTCCAGTATCTACTCACTTCGTGTCAGTAGATGCCATCACTAATCATGTTTAAACAATTAGTAAATAAGATATTAAACTTGTTTATATTATGATGAAAATGACTTTCCTTTGCCACATGTTTTGTTAGAAGTTTCCCACCATATACATCCTCTTGTAATTCAGGTGGAACTTACTCAAAACATCTAGGTAATTATGGAAAATAAATTGACTTAGGTTTCCCCTTCAACATTTATTCCATATTTTTCCAATTCATTTATCAAATTCTATCATGATCTTGCGCCTTTTAAATTACTCAAGTATCTGAAGAGTTACATGAGTTCATCATATTTCTATGATCCTCTCATCTCTTTACTAAAGACTTTAATAGGCATCATGAGCCGTCATTTGAGAGAACACATGTATTTTCTTAAGCAGTAAATTTCAAAATTAAGATTCTTTTCTAATCAGTTAATATGGACAAGTAAATATAATTTCTTTTAGTTAAAAATTAGTGAAATAAAACCATTCAAAATTCAGAGAATCACAAATAAATTTACCAATCAAAACTTCGAATTTTATCCTTTTATATTGATTCCCTCTAAACAATATAAAAATAAAATTCACCGACATCTCAAGTTCCGTGAGTCTGCAAGCCACGTTAGTGTGGACGTTTACAAACCCGAACATTTACAAGAGAAGGTTTTACCCATTAATTTCATTTGTCAACCTAACTTTATGACAAAATAATTAATAGTCGGTTACTCTTTAGCCATGCAAATAATAGCAGTGACTCCGTTGGGGAGGATACTAATTATTTACACCTAAGTGTACACCATTATTTGATCCCAAGTCCACTGCGCGAGCTTATGTGCCTTACAGTTGGAGAAGTACACACGCGCTCGGGTAGCTTCCTACAATCATCAATTATAAATTTATACCAGTGTACCGCACACAAACTCATCCGTTAGGGAGGAAGGTCTAAGCCAACGCGCAAGTTCATATGCATCACATTACAAACTTAATTATTTAATGAAGTCTGTTCCAGCAATCCATGAATAAACTCATCCGATGGGGAGGAAGGCTCTAATGCCGACGCGCAAGTCTATTCACATTTCTTAACAAACCAATAATGGAGGCCGTGGGAATTTATTACCAATCCCCTCTCCCACTTAGTTATTTAAACACTGAGGGTTTTTAACATGCATATAATATTCTAAAATAAAATATACATCTTAGACATGCTTCTATTAACAGCAATTTAAATAAATAAATCACATAGAGCATGCCTATGACATATACAACAATAATTGACAATTAAATCAATTAATCAGTTATATAACATTAATTAATTGCATAAAATGTTGGATCAATTAAATAGGCCCAGCTGACCCAAACATTATTAACATAAAATGAGCAGCCAATTAATAAAATAATTAAGCCCATTTACCCTGCCAATTTCAACATTAAGGTCTAGCCAAATATTTAAAATCAGGCCCAACATTTATCCCACAATTAATTAAATATAGCAATTAGGGCCCAGCAGCTCATAAGCATTTTAATTAAATTTGGGCCAACAGCCCAAAACCAAATTAAAATTGAGCAGCCTTTAACTAAAATCCGAAATTGAGCCCAAGACTAACCCAATAATTTATTTGGGTCCAACAGCCCATTTCAAATAAATTAAAATCAGCCTATACATGCAGCCCATTATCGAAGCCCAACCTCAATAAATCAGGCCCATGCAGCCCATTTCCATTTTAATTAAAAAAAAAGGACAGGCCCAACAGCCCATCTCCTATACTGCCCTAACTGATTAGCCGCCAATAGTATCTCCATCTCACAGCAGCAGCGCAACTGGGCGGCGCTTCAACCGGCGGAGGTGCCCACAGCCACCAGAATCAAGCCGCACCGATAGCCGCACGGACTCCTCGCTGCCCGATTTCTTCCAGCCGCAACGTTCGATTGCACACTCAGCAGCAGAACCGGGAAGGACTCACCGACGCCGCTGTGAAGCTCCCAGCGCCCCGCCTTCTCCGACCCCGCAATGTTTCGTTGCGATCCGTCAGACTGTTAGATAGTGCGATCCCCGGTGGTCGCTGCCCTAGGCATTAACGCCGTCAGCCCACCGGACGGGATCTGCTACGGATCGCGCCGCCCAAGGCCGCCATGGCCCAGCATGCCATCGATCGGGTTTTGCCCGATTCCCTTCGACAGCGCCGCCGCCAATTCGCTCAAAAGTCGCCGACGATACGTCCGGAACACGCCTCAAAGGCGACCGGAACCTGTCTAAGATGCGATTGAAACCTGCCTCAGACATTCCAGACGCCGCTGCAATTAACGAGCGCCGCACCTGCCGCCGTCAGTTCGTGAGACCCCAGAACGTGCCGACGCATCGCCAAGATCCGCCTGGGCCGTGAAGTTGCCGCTGTGGTTGCTGCCCACAACAGTGTCGCAATCACTGATCTTCCGTCATACAATAGATCGGCCGACTCCAGCGCCTGCACCCTCAATTGCCACCACTCGCCACCGTTTCCCGAATGCCCGCCGTGAGGCTCTGCCGGAAGTGGGTTTGCCATTGACTAGTCACGCACCGGTCAGTCGTTCATCACCAATCGCAGTCACAATCAACACGCGCCGCCGGATAGGGTCGCTTTCGAGCAGGGCGTGCGTATTGTGTGTGAAATCAACAATAGATTTTTTTGATTTCGTGTGTTTGTATGACCAATAAGTATGCACCGTGTATCCAATCAAAGAAAAAGTACAATCTGATTGACTAATCACAACAGTAGAGCACTGACTAATATGCGATTACCATGTAAATAATACAATCACATAATCACATACAGGCAGATTCTATAAACATGCGATTAATCAAGATTAGAAAATATAAACCAATAATCACAACCCACCTAACGACTCACGTTTCACCACGAAACCAACGCTCTGATACCAATTGTTGGAAATTGGATCGTGCGGTTCAAACGTGATCCGTTTAGGATTTCAGGCAAACAATCAGCGGAAGCGATTTAAATCTTGTTTACCGTACTTCTGGGTTGATGTAGAGGTTGATCCGTTGCAGAGAACCACCTCTCAATCTTCTGCAGTATGTCCCAAGTTGAATCCTGCTATTGTGTGGGCAACAATCCGCAGGATTCTCTCAATCTGCTCCTGTTCTTTCTAACTGTCAAATGAGGCACTGACTTAGGGTTAACAGGAACTGAGATAACTTATTTATAAGGGCTACTGCAGGGACCAGGAGGAGAAATTGGGCTGGGCCTCAATTGAATTTAATTAACCAAGCTTAGCCCAAAGCTTTTAATTAAATCCAATAATAATAATATAGTCCACTAAAATATTATTATTGCACTACCCGTCCAATCCCAAATTATGTTCTGGGCTCCTTCTTATTATGAGCCCGATAGTCTCCCCATGTTTAAGATATACAATGCCCATTAATTAATTAAGTTACTGACAACTCAAATTAATTAATATCTCATCCGATAGTAGCACCACTCAACCTTATTATCATGCCGGATATTAATCCACTTGCAAGATTTACATGATAAACCTTATGAGCTCCTCAAGGGGACATCATCAACCTATGACGGACATGGATTCCTTCTACAATCAACAGCACACCATAGATACAGCACTACTTCCCAACTCACCGAGTTTGTTGATTTAATACTTATAAATCTCACCCATTGATGAATCAAAGAAATACATACTGCCCTACGTGTCGAGGTTATTGTATAGGGATTAAGAGCACGAACTTCCATAATAACAGAGATCAAGTTCTACTATATAGTCAGTATAAGAAGAACGATCTCAGGCGGTCCTGCTCAATACACACAAGTGCACTAATGTGATTTTATAGCCAAGACAAGCTAATACCAAACCACACTACAACCATACCGATAGAGAGTCCCCGTCTATCTCAGTTGTGAGCATCTGTTTATACTTTATAAGGAAACCGATAATATGATCTTCCGCGTGTTGTCGCACAACATATTATCTACAGTATAAAGTAAATGGACTATTGCATCATGCATATAAAATAAATTATAAGATGCAATCATTTGATCAATGATTCTCATTTCAAATATAGTTATGACATTGTTCATACTAAAGCTAGACTTTTAGTATACAATCCAACAATAGTGAGCTTAAAAGTGTCCATTAATGGACTAAAACAAGCTTCAAGATCATGAAACATCCGTTTTGATGAGGTAATCCAGTGACATGGATTTAATCAATGATCGGATGGGTCTTGTGTATTGAAAAGAGTGATGGAAACGTGGTGGTATTTCTTGTACTATACGTAGATAGTATCTTGCTCATTGGAGACAATGAAAGAGTATTGTCGGGCGTATGGGTATGGTTGATAAAGCGGTATGAGATGAAAGACTTAAGAAGAGCAAAAATATCCTTTTGATCACGGTAATACGGATCACAAGAAAGGATGTTATGCTTATCTCAAGTTTCATATAATGATACGATCCTTACTCATTTAGCATGTGAATTTATCTAAGTGAATGTGTCTTGTGACACAAAAGTAGATAAAGAAGATGAAAGAGGTTCCTTATGCTTCGGCAAATGAGGAAGCTTAATCTAAGGAATGCTATGCACGAGATTGGATATCTGTTTTGCCGATGGCATGAACAGTGGGTATCAACGTAACCCGGAACAAGAATGATGAACTGTGGTAAGACATATAATTATGTACCTGAAAAGGACTAGAAACTATATGTGGGCTTACCGAACAGATTCACTGATTCTTATGGGTTACATAGATTCAGATTTTTCAAATCAGATAGGGACGACAGTAAATCTACCTCAAAGGTAATGCGTTTAATTTTAGGAAGTTGAGTCATAATGTGGAGGAGTATTATATAGAAATATATTTCAGACTCCGGACTCCATCATGAAAAGATGATAAATTGGAGCCTATGAGGCAGCCAAAGTATCTGTATGACTCTAGAAACTTCAAGATGGACTTCGAAGTGTTTCTAAGTTTGCCCAAGGATATCACAATTTATATTGATGATATTGGTGCAGTTGCAAACTTGAAGAAATCACGAGCCCATAAGGCAATTAAACACATGGAGTGCAAGTACCACCTATTACGAGAAATCGTATGATGAGGGGAAGGTTGTTGTCGCCTAGATTGCATCGGATGATGACCTAGTAAATCCATTTACAAGGACCTTAAGGCGAGAGCTTTTGATGGTCGTGTAGTGGAGTGGAAATCAGATGTATGGCAAAAGACATGACAGCATAGTCTTTTAGTATAAGTGGGAGATTGTTGGATTGTATACTAAAAGTCTAGCTTTTTGTATGAACAATATTGTAACAATTAATTTGAAATGAGAATCATATGATCAAATGATTGCATCTTATAATTTATTTATATGTTCGATGCAATAGTCCACTTACTTTATACTGTAGATAATATGTTGTGCGACAACACGCGGAAGATCATATTATCGGTTTCCTTATAAAGTATAAACTGATACTCACAATCGAGATAGACGGGGACTCTCTATCGGGATGGTTGTAGTGTGGTTTGGTATTAGCTTGTCTTAGCTATAGAATCACATTAGTGCACTTGTGTGTATTGAGCAGGACCGCTTGAGATCGTTCGACTTATACTGACTTATAGGAGAACTTGATCTCTGTTATTATGGAAGTTCGTGCTCTTAATCCCTATACAATAACCTCGACACGTAGGGCAGTATGTATTTCTTTGATTCATCAATGGGTGAGATTTACATGTAATTAAATCAACAAACTCGATGAGTTGGGAAGTAGTGCTATCTCAATGGTGTGCTGTTGATTGTAGAAGGAATCCGTATCCGTCATAGGTTGATGATGTCCCGTTGAGGAGCTCATAAGGATTATCATGTAAACCCTGCAGGTGGAATTTATTCCGGCATGATAATGAGGTTGAGTGGTACTACTCTTGGATGAGATATTAATTAATTGAGTTGTTAGTAACTTAAATTAATTAATGGACATTGTATATCTTAAACATGGGGAGACTAACGGGCTCATAATAAGAAGTAGCCCAAAACGTAATTTTGGGATTGGTACGGTAGTGCAATAATAATATTTTAGTGGAATATATTATTATTATTGGACTTAAGTATAAGCTTTGGGCTAAGCTTGGATACTTAAGCCCAATGGATGCCCAACCCAATTTTTCCTCCTGGTCCCTGCTGTAGCCCATATATATAAGTCACCTCAGCTTATCTGAAACCCTAATCTAATCTAATCTAATTGATTATTCGCGTGTGATGAGGGTTGAGAGCAGATTGAGGAGTTCTCGTAGATCGTCTCCCACACGACGTCGAGATCGGACTTGGGACATACAGCAGAAGATCAGAAGGTAGTTTGCTGCTGCTATCCGCGACCTTGCGATATTTGTATAAATTCGTACAGTGCTCAGAATTTGATGATCAATATACTGACAGAAACCCGTCGAAGAGAGGATCGTCTGAATGCAAAGATCACTCAATTCCGATATCAAACGAGGAAGTTATGGCCATTCTCGTGGAACTGCGCAGGCTGCCTGCGAGAATTAATATTCATCAACATACCCATGTGAACGGTAATCGTTTCTATGATTTATTGCTTCCGCTGTGATAGAAACACATGGTATTCTAACAGGTCACGTTAACCAAATGATCGAGCACCAACATTTTCTTCATCATGATGCTCATTTTCTTCGTCATGATGCATATTTTCTTCATCATGATGCTCATTTACTTCATCATGATGCTTATTTTCTTCGTCATGATGCATATTTCCTTAATCATGATGCTCATTTTCTTCATCATGATGCGTATTTTTTTCATCATGATGCATATGTTCTTCATCATGATGCTCATTTTCTTAATCATAATGAATATTTTCTTCATCATGATGCATATTTCTTCATCATGATTCACATTTTTTCATTATGATGCATATTTTCTTCATTGTGATGCATATTTTCTTCATCATGATGCTCATTTCCTTCATCATTATGCTCATTTCCTTCATCATGATGCTCATTTTCTTCATCAAGATGCATATTTTTACATCACGATGCATATTTTCTTCATCATGATGCTTATTTTCTTCATCATGATGCTCATTTCCTTCATCGTAATGTATATTTTCTTCATCGTGATGCATATTTTCTTCATCATGATGCTCATTTTCTTCATCATAATGCATATTTTCTTCATCATGACGCATATTTTCTTCATCATGATGCTCATTTTCTTCATCATGATGCTCATTTCTTTCATCATGATGCTCATTTTCTTCATCATGATGCTCATTTTCTTCATCAAGATGCATATTTTTACATCATGATGCATATTTTCTTCATCATGATGCTTATTTTCTTCATCATGATGCTCATTTCCTTCATCATAATGTATATTTTCTTCATCGTGATGCATATTTTCTTCATCATGATGCTCATTTTCTTCATCATGATGCTCATTTCCTTCATCATGATGCTCATTTTCTTCATCATGATGCTCATTTTCTTCATCATGATGCTCATTTCTTTCATCATGATGCTCATTTTCTTCATCATGATGCTCATTTTCTTCATCATGATGCATATTTTCTTCATCATGATGCTCATTTTCTTCATCATGATGCTCATTTCCTTCATCATGATGCTCATTTTCTTCATCATGATGCTCATTTTCTTCATCATGATGATCATTTCCTTCATCGTGATGCTCATTTCCTTCATCATGATGCATATTTTCTTTATCGTAATGCATATTTTCTTCATCATGATGCATATTTTCTTCATCAAGATGCTCATTTTCTTCATCATAATGCATTTTTACTTCATCATGATGCATATTTTTTAATCATGATGCTCACTTTTCTTCATCATGATGCTCATTTTCTTCGTCCTGATGCTCATTTCCTTTATCATTATGCTAATTTCCTTCATCATGATGCTCATTTTCTTCATCATGATGCATATTTTCTTGATCATGATGCTCATTTTCTTCATCATGATGCTCATTTTTTTCATCATGATGCATATTTTCTTCATCATAATACAAATTTTCTTCATCATGATGCTCATTTTCTTCATCATGATGCATATTTTCTTTATCATGATGTATATTTTCTTCATCATGATGCTCATTTTCTTAATCATAATGAATATTTTCTTCATCATGATGCATATTTTCTTCATCATGATGCATATTTTTTTATTATGATGCATATTTTCTTCATTGTGATGTATATTTTCTTTATCATGATGCTCATTTCCATCATCATTATGCTCATTTCCTTCATCATTATGCTCATTTTCTTCATCAAGATGCATATTTTTACATCATGATGCATGTTTTCTTCATCATGATGCTCATTTTCTTCATCATGATGCTCATTTCCTTCATCATAATGTATATTTTCTTCATCGTGATGCTCATTTACTTCATCATGATGCATATTTTCTTCATCATGATGCTCATTTTCTTCATCATAAAGCATATTTTCTTTATCATGATGCATATTTTCTTCATCATGATGCTCATTTTCTTCATTATGATGCACATTTTCTTCATCATGATGCATATTTTCTTCATCATGATGCTCATTTTCTTCTCCATGATGCATATTTTCTTCATCATGATGCATATTTTATTGATCATGATGATCATTTCCTTCAACGTGATTCTCATTTTCTTAATCATAATGCAAATTTTCTTCATCGTGATGCATATTTTCTTCATCGTGATGCATACTTTCTTCATCAAGATGCTCATTTTCTTCATCATAATGCATATTTTCTTCATCATGATGCTCACTTTTCTTCATCATGATGCTCCTTTTCTTCATCATGATGCATATTTTTTTCATCATGATGCATATTTTCTTTATCATGATGCTCATTTTCTTCATCATGATGCACATTTTCTTCATCATGACGCTCATTTTCTTTATCGTGATGCATATTTTCTTCATCTTGATGCACATTTTCTTCATCATGATGCGCATTTTCTTCATCATAATGCATATTGTCTTCATCATGATGGATATTTTTTCATCATGATGCTCATTTTCTTCATTACGATGCTCATTTTCTTCATTACGATGCTCATTTTCTTCATCATGATGCTCATTTTCTTCGTCATGATGCATATTTTCTTCATCATGATGCTCATTTACTTCATCATGATGCTTATTTTCTTCGTCATGATGCATATTTCCTTAATCATGATGCTCATTTTCTTCATCATGATGCATATTTTCTTCATCATGATGCATATGTTCTTCATCATGATGCTCATTTTCTTAATCATAATGAATATTTTCTTCATCATGATGCATATTTTCTTCATCATGATTCATATTTTTTCATTATGATGCATATTTTCTTCATTGTGATGCATATTTTCTTCATCATGATGCTCATTTCCTTCATCATTATGCTCATTTCCTTCATCATGATGCTCATTTTCTTCATCAAGATGCATATTTTTACATCATGACGCTTATTTTCTTCATCATGATGCTCATTTTCTTCATCATGATGCTCATTTCCTTCATCATAATGTATATTTTCTTCATCATGATGCTCATATACTTCATTATGATGCATATTTTCTTCATCATGATGCTCATTTTCTTCATCATAATGCATATTTTCTTCATCATGATGCATATTTTCTTCATCATGATGCTCATTTTCTTCATCATGATGCTCATTTCTTTCATCATGATGCTCATTTTCTTCATCATGATGCTCATTTTCTTCATCAAGATGCATATTTTTACATCATGATGCATATTTTCTTCATCATGATGCTTATTTTCTTCATCATGATGCTCATTTCCTTCATCATAATGTATATTTTCTTCATCGTGATGCATATTTTCTTCATCATGATGCTCATTTTCTTCATCATGATGCTCATTTCCTTCATCATGATGCTCATTTTCTTCATCATGATGCTCATTTCTTTCATCATGATGCTCATTTTCTTCATCATGATGCTCATTTTCTTCATCATGATGCATATTTTCTTCATCATGATGCTCATTTTCTTCATCATGATGCTCATTTCCTTCATCATGATGCTCATTTTCTTCATCATGATGCTCATTTTCTTCATCATGATGATCATTTCCTTCATCGTGATGCTCATTTCCTTCATCATGATGCATATTTTCTTTATCGTAATGCATATTTTCTTCATCGTGATGCATATTTTCTTCATCAAGATGCTCATTTTCTTCATCATAATGCATATTTACTTCATCATGATGCATATTTTTTTAATCATGATGCTCATTTTTCTTCATCATGATGCTCATTTTCTTCGTCCTGATGCTCATTTCCTTTATCATTATGCTAATTTCCTTCATCATGATGCTCATTTTCTTCATCATGATGCATATTTTCTTGATCATGATGCTCATTTTCTTCATCATGATGCTCATTTTTTTCATCATGATGCATATTTTCTTCATCATAATACAAATTTTCTTCATCATGATGCTCATTTTCTTCATCATGATGCATATTTTCTTTATCATGATGTATATTTTCTTCATCATGATGCTCATTTTCTTAATCATAATGAATATTTTCTTCATCATGATGCATATTTTCTTCATCATGATGCATATTTTTTTATTATGATGCATATTTTCTTCATTGTGATGTATATTTTCTTCATCATGATGCTCATTTCCATCATCATTATGCTCATTTCCTTCATCATTATGCTCATTTTCTTCATCAAGATGCATATTTTTACATCATGATGCATATTTTCTTCATCATGATGCTCATTTTCTTCATCATGATGCTCATTTCCTTCATCATAATGTATATTTTCTTCATCATGATGCTCATTTACTTCATCATGATGCATATTTTCTTCATCATGATGCTCATTTTCTTCATCATAAAGCATATTTTCTTTATCATGATGCATATTTTCTTCATCATGATGCTCATTTTCTTCATTATGATGCACATTTTCTTCATCATGATGCATATTTTCTTCATCATGATGCTCATTTTCTTCTCCATGATGCATATTTTCTTCATCATGATGCATATTTTATTGATCATGATGATCATTTCCTTCAACGTGATTCTCATTTTCTTAATCATAATGCAAATTTTCTTCATCGTGATGCATATTTTCTTCATCGTGATGCATATTTTCTTCATCAAGATGCTCATTTTCTTCATCATAATGCATATTTTCTTCATCATGATGCTCACTTTTCTTCATCATGATGCTCCTTTTCTTCATCATGATGCATATTTTTTTCATCATGATGCATATTTTCTTTATCATGATGCTCATTTTCTTCATCATGATGCACATTTTCTTCATCATGACGCTCATTTTCTTTATCGTGATGCGTATTTTCTTCATCTTGATGCACATTTTCTTCATCATGATGTGCATTTTCTTCATCATAATGCATATTGTCTTCATCATGATGGATATTTTTTCATCATGATGCTCATTTTCTTCATTACGATGCTCATTTTCTTCATTACGATGCTCATTTTCTTCATCATGATGCTCATTTTCTTCGTCATGATGCATATTTTCTTCATCATGATGCTCATTTACTTCATCATGATGCTTATTTTCTTCGTCATGATGCATATTTCCTTAATCATGATGCTCATTTTCTTCATCATGATGCATATTTTCTTCATCATGATGCATATGTTCTTCATCATGATGCTCATTTTCTTAATCATAATGAATATTTTCTTCATCATGATGCATATTTTCTTCATCATGATTCATATTTTCTTCATTATGATGCATATTTTCTTCATTGTGATGCATATTTTCTTCATCATGATGCTCATTTCCTTCATCATTATGCTCATTTCCTTCATCATGATGCTCATTTTCTTCATCAAGATGCATATTTTTACATCATGACGCTTATTTTCTTCATCATGATGCTCATTTTCTTCATCATGATGCTCATTTCCTTCATCATAATGTATATTTTCTTCATCATGATGCATATTTTCTTCATCATGATGCTCATTTTCTTCATCATAATGCATATTTTCTTCATCATGATGCATATTTTCTTCTTCATGATGCTCATTTACTTCATCATGATGCTCATTTTCTTCATCATGATGCTCATTTTCTTCATCATGATGCTATTTTTACATCATGATGCATATTTTCTTCATCAAGATGCATATTTTTACATCATGATGCATATTTTCTTCATCATGATGCTTATTTTCTTCATCATGATGCTCATTTCCTTCATCATAATGTATATTTTCTTCATCGTGATGCATATTTTCTTCATCATGATGCTCATTTTCTTCATCATGATGCTCATTTCC
>CM042999.1:10313330-10356675 GCA_023678885.1 Pogostemon cablin | reverse complement strand
CATCATGATGCATATTTTATTGATCATGATGATCATTTCCTTAAACTTGATTCTCATTTTCTTAATCATAATGCAAATTTTCTTCATCGTGATGCATATTTTCTTCATCGTGATGCATATTTTCTTCATCAAGATGCTCATTTTCTTCATCATAATGCATATTTTCTTCATCATGATGCTCACTTTTCTTCATCATGATGCTCCTTTTCTTCATCATGATGCATATTTTTTTCATCATGATGCATATTTTCTTTATCATGATGCTCATTTTCTTCATCATGATGCACATTTTCTTCATCATGACGCTCATTTTCTTTATCGTGATGCATATTTTCTTCATATTGATGCACATTTTCTTCATCATGATGCGCATTTTCTTCATCATAATGCATATTGTCTTCATCATGATGGATATTTTTTTCATCAGGATGCTCATTTTCTTCATTACGATGCTCATTTTCTTCATTACGATGCTCATTTTCTTCATCATGACGCTCATTTTCTTCGTCATGATGCATATTTTCTTCATCATGATGCTCATTTACTTCATCATGATGCTTATTTTCTTCATCATGATGCATATTTCCTTCATCATGATGCTCATTTTCTTCATTATGATGCATATGTTCTTCATCATGATGCTCATTTTCTTAATCATAATGAATATTTTCTTCATCATGATGCATATTTTCTTCATCATGATTCATATTTTTTCATTATGATGCATATTTTCTTCATTGTGATGCATATTTTCTTCATCATGATGCTCATTTCCTTCATCATTATGCTCATTTCCTTCATCATGATGCTCATTTTCTTCATCAAAATGCATATTTTTACATCATGACGCTTATTTTCTTCATCATGATGCTCATTTTCTTCATCATGATGCTCATTTCCTTCATCATAATGTATATTTTCTTCATCGTGATGCTCATATACTTCATCATGATGCATATTTTCTTCATCATGATGCTCATTTTCTTCATCATAATGCATATTTTCTTCATCATGATGCATATTTTCTTCATCATGATGCTCATTTTCTTCATTATTATGCACATTTTCTTCATCATGATGCATATTTTCTTCATCATTATGCTCATTTTCTTCTTCATGATGCATATTTTCTTCATCTTGATGCATATCTTATTCATCATGATGCCTATTTTCTTCATCATGATGCTCATTTCCTTCATCATTATGCTCATTTCCTTCATCATGATGCTCATTTTCTTCATTATGATGCATATTTTCTTCATCATGATGCTCATTTTCTTCATCATTATGCATATTTTCTTCATCATAATGCTCATTTTCTTCATCATGATGCTCATTTCCTTAATCATGATGCTCATTTTCTTCATCATGATGCTCATTTTCTTCTTCATGATGCATCATGATGTTTAGTTTATTCATCATGATGCATATTTTTTTCATCATGATGCTCATTTTCTTTGTCATGATGCTCATTTCTTTCATCATGATGCTCATTTTCTTCATCATGATGCTCATTTTCTTCATCATGATGCATATTTTCTTCATCATGATGCTCATTTTCTTAATCATAATGCTCATTTCCTTCATCATGATGCTCATTTTCTTCATCATGATGATCATTTCCTTCATCGTGATGCTCATTTCCTTCATCATGATGCATATTTTCTTCATCGTAATGCATATTTTCTTCATCGTGATGCATATTTTCTTCATCAAGATGCTCATTTTCTTCATCATAATTCATATTTACTTCATCATGATGCATATTTTTTTCATCATGATGCTCACTTTTCTTCATCATGATGCTCATTTTCTTCGTCCTGATGCTTATTTCATTTATCATTATGCTAATTTCTTTCATCATGATGCTTATTTTCTTCATCATGATGCATATTTTCTTGATCATGATGCTCATTTTCTTCATCATGATGCTCATTTTCTTCATCATGATGCATATTTTCTTCATCATAATACAAATTTTCTTCATCATGATGCTCATTTTCTTCATCATGATGCTCATTTTCTTCATCATGATGCATATTTTCTTCATCATGATGCATAGTTTCTTCATCATGATGTTTAGTATGTTTATCATGATGCATATTTTCTTCATCATGATGCTCATTTTCTTCATCATGATGCACATTTTCTTCATCATGATGCTCATTTTCGTCATCATGATGCATATTTTCTTCATCATGATGCATATTTTCTTCATCATGATGCATATTTTCTTCATCATGATGCTCATTTCCTTCATCATGATGCTTATTTCCTTTATCATGATGCTTAATTTCTTCATCATGATGCTCATTTCCTTCATCATAATGCTCATTTCCTTCATCATGATGATCATTTCCTTCAACGTGATGCTCATTTCCTTAATCATAATGCAAATTTTCTTCATCGTGATGCATATTTTTTTCATCAAGATGCTCATTTTCTTCATCATGATGCTTACTTTTCTTCATCATGATGCTCATTTTCTTCATCATTATGCATATTTTTCATCATGATGCATATTTTCTTTATCATGATGCATATTTTCTTCATCATGATGCATATTTTCTTCATCATGACGCTCATTTTCTTTATCGTGACGCATATTTTCTTCATCATGATGCACATTTTCTTCATCATGATGCTCATTTTCTTCATCATGATGCATATTATCTTTCATCATGATGCATATTTTCTTCATCATGATGCATATTTTCTTCATCATGATGCTCATTTTCTTAATCATAATGAATATTTTCTTCATCATGATGCATATTTTCTTCATCATGATGCATATTTTTTCATCATGATGCATATTTTCTTCATTGTGATGCATATTTTTTCTTCATCATGATGCTCATTTTCTTCATCATGATGCTCATTTTCTTCATCATGATGCTCATTTTCTTCATCATGATGCTCATTTCCTTCGTCATGATACTCATTTTCTTCATCATGATGATCATTTCCTTCATCGTGATGCTCATTTCCTTCATCATGATGCATATTTTCTTCATCGTAATGCATATTTTCTTCATCGTGATGCATATTTTCTTCATCAAGATGCTCATTTTCTTCATCATAATTCATATTTACTTCATCATGATGCATATTTTTTTCATCATGATGCTCACTTTTCTTCATCATGATGCTCATTTTCTTCGTCCTGATGCTCATTTCATTTATCATTATGCTAATTTCCTTCATCATGATGCTCATTTTCTTCATCATGATGCATATTTTCTTGATCATGATGCTCATTTTCTTCATCATGATGCTCATTTTCTTCATCATGATGCATATTTTCTTCATCATAATACAAATTTTCTTCATCATGATGCTCATTTTCTTCATCATGATGCTCATTTTCTTCATCATGATGCATATTTTCTTCATCATGATGTATAGTTTCTTCATCATGATGTTTATTTTGTTTATCATGATGCATATTTTCTTCATCATGATGCTCATTTTCTTCATCATGATGCATATTTTCTTCATCATGATGCTCATTTTCGTCATCATGATGCATATTTTCTTCATCATGATGCATATTTTCTTCATCATGATGCATATTATCTTCATCGTGATGCTCATTTCCTTTATCATGATGCTTATTTCCTTCATCATGATGCTTAATTTCTTCATCATGATGCTCATTTCCTTCATCATGATGCTCATTTCCTTCATCTTGATGATCATTTCCTTCAACGTGATGCTCATTTCCTTAATCATAATGCAAATTTTCTTCATCGTGATGCATATTTTTTTCATCAAGATGCTCATTTTCTTCATCATAATGCATATTTTCTTCATCATGATGCATATTTTCTTCATCATGATGCTTACTTTTCTTCATCATGATGCTCATTTTCTTCATCATTATGCATATTTTTCATCATGATGCATATTTTCTTCATCATGATACTCATTTTCTTCATCATGATGCATATTTTCTTCATCATGACGCTCATTTTCTTTATCGTGACGCATATTTTCTTCATCATGATGCACATTTTCTTCATCATGATGCTCATTTTCTTCATCATGATGCATATTATCTTCATCATGATGCATATTTTCTTCATCATGATGCTCATTTTCTTAATCATAATGATTATTTTCTTCATCATGATGCATATTTTCTTCATCATGATGCATATTTTTTCATCATGATGCATATTTTCTTCATTGTGATGCATATTTTTTCTTCATCATGATGCTCATTTTCTTCATCATGATGCTCATTTTCTTCATCATGATGCTCATTTCCTTCATCATAATGCATATTTTTACATCATGATGCTCCTATACTTCATCATGATGCATATTTTCTCCATCATGATGCTCATTTTCTTCATCATAATGCATATTTTCTTCATCATGATGCATATTTTCTTCATCTTGATGCTCATTTTCTTCATTATGATGCACATTTTCTTCATCATGATGCATATTTTCTTCATCATGATGTTCATTTTCTTCTTCATGATGCATATTTTCTTTATCATGATGCATATTTTATTCATCATGATGCCTATTTTCATCATCATGATGCTCATTTCCTTCATCATTATGCTCATTTCCTTCATCATGATGCTCATTTTCTTCATCATGATGCATATTTTCTTCATCATAATGCTCATTTTCTTCATCATGATGCTCATTTCCTTAATCATGATGATCATTTTTTTCATCATGATGCTCATTTTCTTCATCATGATGCATTGTTTCTTCATCATGATATTTAGTTTATTCATCATGATGCATATTTTCTTCATCATGATGCTAATTTTCTTCGTCATGATGCTTATTTCTTTCATCATGATGCTCATTTTCTTCATCATAATGCTCATTTTCTTCATCATGATGCATATTTTCTTCATCATGATGCATATTTTCTTCATCATGATGCTCATTTTCTTCATCATGATGCTCATTTCCTTAATCATGATGCTCAATTTCCTCATCATGATGATTTTATCGTTCATCATGATGCTCAATTCCTTCATCATGATGCTTATTTTCTTCATCATGATGCTCATTTTCTTCATCATGATGATCATTTCCTTCATCGTGATGCTCATATCCTTCATTATGATGCAAATTTTTTTTTTCGTGATGCATATTTTCTTCATCGTGATGCATATTTTCTTCATCATAATGCTTATTTTCTTCATCATAATGCATATTTACTTCATCATGATGCATATTTTCTTCATCATGATGCTCACTCTTCTTCGTCATGATGCTCATTTTCTTCATCCTGATGCTCATTTCCTTTATCTTATGCTCATTTCCGTCATCATGATGCTCATTTTCTACATCATGATGCATATTTTCTTCATCATGATGCTCATTTTCTTGATCATGAAGCTCATTTTCTTAATCATGATGCATATTTTCTTCATCATGATACATATTTTCTTCATCATGATGCTCATTTTCTTCATCATGATGCTCTATTTCTACATCATGATGCTCATTTTCTTCATCATGATGCATAGTTTATTTATCACGATGTTTAGTTTAATCATCATGATGCATATTTTCTTCATCATGATGCTCATTTTCTTCATCATGATGCTCATTTTTTTCATCATGATGCTCATTTTCTTCATCATGATGCTCATTTTCTTCATCATGATACAAATTTTCTTCATCATGATGCTCATTTCCTTCATCATGATGCTCAATTTCTTCATCATGATGCTCATTTCCTTCATCATGATGCTCATTTCCTTCATCATGATGATCATTTCCTTCAACGTGATGCTCATTTCCTTAATCATAATGCAAATTTTCTTCATCGTGATGCATATTTTCTTCATCAAGATGCTCATTTTCTTCATCATAATGCATATTTTCTTCATCATGATGCTTACTTTTCTTCATCATGATGCTCATTTTCTTCATTATGATGCATATTTTTTTCATCATGATGCATATTTTCTTCATCATGATGCTCATTTTCTTCATCATGATGCACATTTTCTTCATCATGACGATCATTTTCTTTATCGTGATGCATATTTTCTTCATCATGATGCACATTTTCTTCATCATGATGCTCATTTTATTCATCATGATGCATATTGTCTTCATCATGATGGATATTTTCTTCATCATGATGCTCATTTTATTCATCATGATGCTCATTTTCTTCATCATGATGCTCATTTTATTCGTCATGATGCATATTTTCTTCATCAAGATGCATATTTTCTTCATCATGATACTCATTTACTTCATCATGATGCTCATTTCCTTCGTCATGATGGATATTTCATTCATCATGATGCTCATTTTCTTCAACATGATGCATATTTTCTTCATCATGATGCATATTTTCTTCATCATGATGCTTATTTTCTTAATCATAATGAATATTTTCTTCATCATGTTGCATATTTTCTTCATCATGATGCATATTTTTCATCATGATGCATATTTTCTTCATTGTAATGCATATTTTCTTTATCATGATGCTCATTTTCTTCATCATTATGCTCATTTCCTTCATCATGATGCTCATTTTCTTTATCAAGATACATATTTTTCACATCATGATGCACATTTTCTTCATCATGATGCTCATTTTCTTCATAATGATGCACATTTTCTTCATCACGATGCTCATTTCCATCATCATAATGCATATTTTCTTCATCATGATGCTCATTTACTTCATCATGATGCATATTTTCTTCATCATGATGCATATTTTCTTCATCATGATGCTCATTTCGTTCATCATGATGCTCATTTCCTTTATCATGATGCTCAATTTCTTCATCATGATGCTCATTTCTTTCATCATGATGCTCATTTCCTTCATCGTGATGATCTTTTCCTTCAACGTGATGCTCATTTCCTTAATCATAATACAAATTTTTTTCATCGTGATGCATATTTTCTTCATCAATATGCTCATTTTCTTCATCATAATGCATATTTTCTTCATCATGATGCATATTTTTTTCATCATGATGCTCACTTTTCTTCATCATGATGCTCATTTTCTTCATCATGATGCATATTTTTTTCATCATGATGCATATTTTCTTCATCATGATGCTCATTTTCCTCATCATGATGCACATTTTCTTCATCATGACGCTCATTTTCTTTATCGTGATGCATATTTTCTTCATCATGACGCACATTTTCTTCATCATGATGCTCATTTTCATCATCATGATGCATATTGTCTTCATCATGATGGATATTTTCTTCACCATGATGCTTATTTTCTTCATCATGATGCTCATTTTCTTCATCATGATGCTCATTTTCTTCATCATAATGCTCATTTTCTTCATCATGATGCTTATTTTCTTCATCATAATGCTCATTTTCTTCATCATGATGCTCATTTCCTTAATCATGATGCTCATTTTATTCATCATGATGCTCATTTTCTTCATCATGATGCATAGTTTCTTCATCATGATGTTTAGTTTATTCATCATGATGCATATTTTCTTCATCATAATGCTCATTTTCTTCGTCATGATGCTCATTTCTTTCATTATGATGCTCATTTTCTTAATTATGATGCACATTTTCTTTATCATGATGTATATTTTCTTCGTCATGATGCTCATTTTCTTCTTCAAGATGCTCATTTTCTTCATCATGGTGCTCAATTTCCTCTTCATGATGCTTATTTCGTTCATCATGATGCTCAATTCCTTCATCATGATGCTCATTTTCTTCATCATGATGCTCATTTTCTTCATCATGATGATCATTTCCTTCATCGTGATGCTCATTTCCTTCATCATGATGCAAATTTTCTTCATCGTGATGCATATTTTCTTCATCGTGACGCATATTTTCTTCATCAACATGCTCATTTTTTTCATCATAATACATATTTACTTCATCATGATGCATATTTTCTTCATCATGATACTCACTTTTCTTCATCATGATGCTCATTTTCTTCATCCTGATGCTCATTTCCTTTATCATTATGCTCATTTTCTTCATCATGATGCATATTTTCTTCATCATGATGCTCATTTTCTTCATCATGATGCTCATTTTCTTCATCATGATGCATATTTTCTTCATCATGATACATATTTTCTTCATCATGATGCTCATTTTCTTCATCATGACGCTTATTTTCTTCATCATGATGCATATTGTCTTCATCATGATGCTCATTTTCTTCATCATGATGCTCATTTCCTACATCATGATGCTCATTTTCTTCATGATGATGCATAGTTTCTTCATCACGATGTTTAGTTTATTCATCATGATGCATATTTTCTTCATCATGATGCCCATTTTTTTCATCATGATGCTTATTTCCTTCATCATAATGCTCATTTTCTTCATCATGATGCTCAATTTCTTCATCATGATGCATATTTTCTTTATCATGATACATATTTTCTTTATCATGGTGCTCATTTCATTCATCATGATGCTCATTTCATTCATCACGATGCTCATTTCCTTCATTATGATGCTCATTTTCTTCATCATGATGCATATTTTCTTCATCATGATGCTAATTTACTTCGTCATGATGCTCATTTTCTTGGTCATGATGTATATTTCCTTCATCATGGTGCTAATTTTCTTCATCATTATGCATATTTTCTTCATCATGATGCATATTTTCTTCATCATGATGCTCATTTTCTTAATCATAATGAATATTTTCTTCGTCATAATGCATATTTTCTTCATCATGATGCATATTTTTTCATCATGATGCATATTTTCTTCATTGTGATGCATATTTTCTTCATCATGATGCTCAGTTCCTTCATCATTATGCTCATTTCCTTCATCATGATGCTCATTTTCTTCATCAAGATGCATATTTTTTACATCATGATGCATATTTTCTTCATCATGATGCTCATTTTCTTCATCATGATGCTCATTTCCTTCATCATGATGCTCATTTCCTAAATCATAATGTATATTTTCGTTATCATGATGCTCATTTACTTCATCATGATGCATATTTTCTTTATCATAATGCACATTTTCTTCATCATAATGCACATTTTCTTCATCATGATGCACATTTTTTTCATCATGATGCTCATTTTCTTCTTCATTATGCATATTTTCTTCATCATGATGCATATTTTATTCAACATGATGCCTATTTTCTTCATCATGATGCTCATTTCCTTCATCATGATGCTCATTTCCTTCATCATGGTGCTCATTACCTTCATCATGATGCATATTTTCTTCATCATGATGCTCATTTTCTTCATCATGATGCTCATTTTCTTCATCATGATGCATATTTTCTTCATCATGATACATATTTTCTTCATCATGATGCTCATTTTCTTCATCATGACGCTTATTTTCTTCATCATGATGCTCATTTTCTTCATCATGATGCTCATTTCCTACATCATGATGCTCATTTTCTTCATGATGATGCATAGTTTCTTCATCACGACATCATGATGCATATTTTCTTCATCATGATGCCCATTTTTTTCATCATGATGCTAATTTCCTTCATCATAATGCTCATTTTCTTCATCATGATGCTCAATTTCTTCATCATGATGCATATTTTCTTTATCATGATACATATTTTCTTTATCATGGTGCTCATTTCGTTCATCATGATGCTCATTTCCTTTATCATTAAGCTCAATTTCTTCATCATGATGCTCATTTCTTTCATCATGATGCTCATTTCCTTCATCGTGATGATCATTTCCTTCAACGTGATGCTCATTTCCTTAATCATAATGCAAATTTTCTTCATCGTGATGCATATTTTCTTCATCGTGATGCATATTTTCTTCATCATGATGCTCACTTTTCTCCATCATGATGCTCATTTTATTCATCATGATGCATATTTTTCAATCATGATGCATATTTTCGGCAACATGATGCTCATTTTCTTCATCATGACACACATTTTCTTCATCATGACGCTCATTTTCTTTATCATGATGCATATTTTCTTCATCATGATGCACATTTTCTTCATCATGATGCTCATTTTCATCATCATGATGCATATTGTCTTCATCATGATGGATATTTTCTTCATTATGATGCTCATTTGCTTCATCATGATGTTCATTTTCTTCATCACGATGCTCATTTCCTTCATTATGATGCTCATTTTCTTCATCTTGATGCATATTTTCTTCATCATGATGCTAATTTACTTCGTCATGATGCTCATTTTCTTGGTCATGATGTATATTTCCTTCATCATGGTGCTAATTTTCTTCATCATTATGCATATTTTCTTCATCATGATGCATATTTTCTTCATCATGATGCTCATTTTCTTAATCATAATGAATATTTTCTTCGTCATGATGCATATTTTCTTCATCATGATGCATATTTTTTCATCATGATGCATATTTTCTTCATTGTGATGCATATTTTCTTCATCATGATGCTCAGTTCCTTCATCATTATGCTCATTTCCTTCATCATGATGCTCATTTTCTTCATCAAGATGCATATTTTTTACATCATGATGCATATTTTCTTCATCATGATGCTCATTTTCTTCATCATGATGCTCATTTCCTTCATCATGATGCTCATTTCCTAAATCATAATGTATATTTTCGTTATCATGATGCTCATTTACTTCATCATGATGCATATTTTCTTTATCATAATACACAATTTCTTCATCATAATGCACATTTTCTTCATCATGATGCACATTTTTTTCATCATGATGCTCATTTTCTTCTTCATGATGCATATTTTCTTCATCATGATGCATATTTTATTCAACATGATGCCTATTTTCTTCATCATGATGCTCATTTCCTTCATCATGATGCTCATTTCCTTTATCATGGTGCTCATTTCCTTCATCATGATGCTCATTTTCATCGTCATGATGCTCATTTCCTTCACCATGATGCATACTTTCTTCATCATGATGCTCATTTTCTTCGTCATGATGCTCATTTTCTTCATCATGATGCATACTTTCTTCATCATGATGCTCATTTTCTTCATCATGATGCTCATTTCCTTAATCATGATGCTCATTTTCTCCATCATGATGCTCATTTTCTTCGTCATGGTGCTCATTTCCTTCATCATGATGCTCATTTTCTTCGTCATGATGCTCATTTTCTTCATCATGATGCATATTTTCTTCATCATGATGCTCATTTTCTTCATCATGATGCTCATTTCCTTAATCATGATGCTCATTTTCTCCATCATGATGCTCATTTTCTTCATCATGATGTATAGTTTCTTCATCATGATGTTTAGTTTATTCATCATGATGCATATTTTCTTCATCAGGATGCTCATTTCCTTCATCATGATACTCAATTTCCTCTTCATGATGCTTATTTCGTTCATCAAGATGCTCAATTCCTTCATCATGATGCTCATTTTCTTCATCATGATGCTCATTTTCTTCATCATGATGATCATTTCCTTCATCGTGATGCTCATTTCCTTCATCATGATGCAAATTTTCTTCATCGTGATGCATATTTTCTTCATCGTGATGCATATTTTCTTCATCATGATGCTCACTTTTCTTCATCATGATGCTCATTTTCTTCATCCTGATGCTCATTTCCTTTATCATTATGCTCATTTTCTTCATCATTATGCTCATTTTCTTCATCATGATGCTCATTTTCTTCATCATGATGCTCATTTCCTACATCATGATGCTCATTTTCTTCATGATGATGCATAGTTTCTTTATCACGACGTTTACTTTATTTATCATGATGTATATTTTCTTCATCATGATGCTCATTTTTTTCATCATGATGTTAATTTTCTTCATCATGATGCTCATTTTCTTCATCATGATGCCCAATTTCTTCATCAAGATACATATTTTCTTCATCATGATGCATATTTTCTTTATCATGGTGCTCATTTCGTTTATCATGATGCTCATTTCCTTTATCATGAAGCTCAATTTCTTCATCATGATGCTCATTTCTTTCATCATGATGCTCATTTCCTTCATCGTGATGATCATTTCCTTCAACGTGATGCTCATTTCCTTAATCATAATGCAAATTTTCTTCATCGTGATGCATATTTAATTCATCGTGATGCATATTTTCTTCATCAAGATGTTCATTTTCTTCATCATAATGCATATTTTCTTCATCATGATGCATATTTTCTTCATCATGATGCTCACTTTTCTTCATCATGATGCTCATTTTCTTCATCATGATGTATATTTTTTCATCATGATGCATATTTTCTTCATTGTGATGCATATTTTCTTCATCATGATGCTCAGTTCCTTCATCATTATGCTCATTTCCTTCATCATGATGCTCATTTTCTTCATCAAGATGCATATTTTTTACATCATGATGCATATTTTCTTCATCATGATGCTTATTTTCTTCATCATGATGCTCATTTCCTTCATCATGATGCTCATTTCCAAAATCATAATGTATATTTTCGTTATCATGATGCTCATTTACTTCATCATGATGCATATTTTCTTTATCATAATGCACAATTTCTTCATCATAATGCACATTTTCTTCATCATGATGCACATTTTTTTCATCATGATGCTCATTTTCTTCTTCATGATGCATATTTTCTTCATCATGATGCATATTTTATTCAACATGATGCCTATTTTCTTCATCATGATGCTCATTTCCTTCATCATGATGCTCATTTCCTTTATCATGGTGCTCATTTCCTTCATCATGATGCTCATTTTCATCGTCATGATGCTCATTTCCTTCACCATGATGCATACTTTCTTCATCATGATGCTCATTTTCTTCGTCATGATGCTCATTTTCTTCATCATGATGCATACTTTCTTCATCATGATGCTCATTTTCTTCATCATGATGCTCATTTCCTTAATCATGATGCTCATTTTCTCCATCATGATGCTCATTTTCTTCGTCATGGTGCTCATTTCCTTCATCATGATGCTCATTTTCTTCGTCATGATGCTCATTTTCTTCATCATGATGCATATTTTCTTCATCATGATGCTCATTTTCTTCATCATGATGCTCATTTCCTTAATCATGATGCTCATTTTCTCCATCATGATGCTCATTTTCTTCATCATGATGTATAGTTTCTTCATCATGATGTTTAGTTTATTCATCATGATGCATATTTTCTTCATCAGGATGCTCATTTCCTTCATCATGATACTCAATTTCCTCTTCATGATGCTTATTTCGTTCATCAAGATGCTCAATTCCTTCATCATGATGCTCATTTTCTTCATCATGATGCTCATTTTCTTCATCATGATGATCATTTCCTTCATCGTGATGCTCATTTCCTTCATCATGATGCAAATTTTCTTCATCGTGATGCATATTTTCTTCATCGTGATGCATATTTTCTTCATCATGATGCTCACTTTTCTTCATCATGATGCTCATTTTCTTCATCCTGATGCTCATTTCCTTTATCATTATGCTCATTTTCTTCATCATGATGCTCATTTTCTTCATCATGATGCTCATTTTCTTCATCATGATGCTCATTTCCTACATCATGATGCTCATTTTCTTCATGATGATGCATAGTTTCTTTATCACGACGTTTACTTTATTTATCATGATGTATATTTTCTTCATCATGATGCTCATTTTTTTCATCATGATGTTAATTTTCTTCATCATGATGCTCATTTTCTTCATCATGATGCTCAATTTCTTCATCAAGATGCATATTTTCTTCATCATGATGCATATTTTCTTTATCATGGTGCTCATTTCGTTCATCATGATGCTCATTTCCTTTATCATGAAGCTCAATTTCTTCATCATGATGCTCATTTCCTTCATCATGATGCTCATTTCCTTCATCCTGATGATCATTTCCTTCAACGTGATGCTCATTTCCTTAATCATAATGCAAATTTTCTTCATCGTGATGCATATTTAATTCATCGTGATGCATATTTTCTTCATCAAGATGTTCATTTTCTTCATCATAATGCATATTTTCTTCATCATGATGCATATTTTCTTCATCATGATGCTCACTTTTCTTCATCATGATGCTCATTTTCTTCATCATGATGTATATTTTTTCATCATGATGCATATTTTCTTCATTGTGATGCATATTTTCTTCATCATGATGCTCAGTTCCTTCATCATTATGCTCATTTCCTTCATCATGATGCTCATTTTCTTCATCAAGATGCATATTTTTTACATCATGATGCATATTTTCTTCATCATGATGCTCATTTTCTTCATCATGATGCTCATTTCCTTCATTATGATGCTCATTTCCTAAATCATAATGTATATTTTCGTCATCATGATGCTCATTTACTTCATCATGATGCATATTTTCTTTATCATAATGCACATTTTCTTCATCATAATGCACATTTTCTTCATCATGATGCACATTTTTTTCATCATGATGCTCATTTTCTTCTTCATGATGCATATTTTCTTCATCATGATGCTTATTTTATTCAACATGATGCCTATTTTCTTCATCATGATGCTCATTTCCTTCATCATGATGCTCATTTTCTTCGTCATGGTGCTCATTTCCTTCATCATGATGCTCATTTTCTTCGTCATGATGCTCATTTTCTTCATCATGATGCATATTTTCTTCATCATGATGCTCATTTTCTTCATCATGATGCTCATTTCCTTAATCATGATGCTCATTTTCTCCATCATGATGCTCATTTTCTTCATCATGATGTTGGGCAATTGGATCGTGCGGTTCAACGTGATCCGTTTAGGATTTAAGGCAAACAAATCAGCGGAAGCAATAAAATATGTTTACCGTACTTCAGGGTTGATGTAGAGTCTGAATCGCTGCAGAAGAACACCTCTTGATCTTCTGCTGTATGTCCCAAGTCAACTCTGGTGTTGGGTGGTCAACAATCCCCAGAGTTCTCTCAATCTGCTTCTCTCTAACTCACGTCAAAAGAGGCGCAGGAAGTTAGGTTTCCAGAAGCTGAGATGACTATATATATTGGGCTACAGCAGGGACCAGGAGGAGAAATTGGGCTGGGCCTCAATTGAACTTAATTAACCAAGCTTAGCCCAAAGCTTTTAATTAAATCCAATAATAATAATATAGTCCACTAAAATATTATTATTGCACTACCCGTCCAATCCCAAAATTATGTTCTGGGCTCCTTCTTATTATAAGCCCGATAGTCTCCCCATGTTTAAGATATACAATGTCCATTAATTAATTAAGTTACTGACAACTCAAATTAATTAATATCTCATCCAAGAGTAGTACCACTCAACCTTTTTATCATGCCGGAAATTAATCCACTTGCAAGATTTACATGATAAACCTTATGAGCTCCTCAAGGGGACATCATCAACCTATGACGGACATGGATTCCTTCTACAATCAACAGCACACCATAGATACAACACTACTTCCCAACTCAACGAGTTTGTTGATTTAATACTTATAAATCTCACCCATTGATGAATCAAAGAAATACATACTGCCCTACGTGTCGAGGTTATTGTATAGGGATTAAGAGCACGAACTTCCATAATAACAGAGATCAAGTTCTTCTATAAGTCAGTATAAGTCGAACGATCTCAGGCGGTCCTACTCAATACACACAAGTGCACTAATGTGATTCTATAGCCAAGACAAGCTAATACCAAACCACACTACAACCATACCGATAGAGAGTCCCCGTCTATCTCAGTTGTGAGCATCTGTTTATACTTTATAAGGAAACCGATAATATGATCTTCCGCGTGTTGTCGCACAACATATTATCTACAGTATAAAGTAAATGGACTATTGCATCATGCATATAAAATAAATTATAAGATGCAATCATTTGATCAATGATTCTCATTTCAAATAATGTTATGACATTGTTCATACTAAAACTAGACTTTTAGTATACAATCCAACAATCTCCCACTTATACTAAAAGACTATGCTGTCATGTCTTCTGCCATACATCTGATTCCTACTCCTACTACACGACCATAAAAAGCTCTCGCCTTAAGGTCCTCGTATATGGTTTACTAGGTCATCATCCGATGCAATCTAGGCGACAACAACCTTCCCCTCATCATACGATTTCTCGTAACAGGTGGTACTGGCGCTCCATGTGTTTAATTGCCTTATGGACTCGTGATTCCTTCAAGTTTGCAACTGCACCAATATCAGCAATATAAATTGTGATAATCTTGGGCAAACTTAGAAACACTTCAAAGTCCATCATGAAGTCTCTAGAGTCATATAGATACTTTGGCTGCCTCTCAGGCCCCAATTCATCATCTTTCCATGATGGAGTCCGGAGTCTGAAATATATTTCTATATAACACTCCTCCACATTATGACTTTACTTCCTAAAATTAAACACATAACCTTTGAGGAGAATTTACTCCCGTCCAATCTGACTAAAAATCTGAATCTACGTAATCCACAAGAAGCAGTGAATCTGCTCAGTAAGTCTATATATGATTTCCAGTCCTTCTCAGGCACTTCATATATGTCTTACCACAGTTCATCATTCTTGTTCCGGATTACGTTGATACCCACTGTTCTGCATCCAGCAAAACAGATATCCAACTTCGTTCATAGCATTCCTTAGATTAAGCTTCCTTATTCGCCGAAGCATAAGGAACCGCTTTCATCTACTTTATCTTCTTCTTGTGTCTCAAAGACACATTCACTTAGATAAATTTACATGCTAAACGAGTATGGACTGTATCATTTATGAAACTTGAGATAAGCATAACATCCTTTCATATGATCCGTATTACCGTGATCAAAAGGATATATTTTACTTTTCTTAAGTCCTTCATATTTACCGCTTTATTAACCGTACCCATACGCCCGATAATACTCTTTCATTGTCTCCAATGAGCAAGATACTATCTACGTATAGTACAAGAAACACCACCACGTTTCTGTCACTTTTTACAATACACAAGACTCATCCGCTCATTGATTTAAATCCATGCCACTGGATTATCTAATCAAAACAGATGCTTCACAATCTTAAAGCTTGCTTTAGTCCATCGCTGGACACTTTTAAGCTTACTATCAAAATGCTATTAGTACTTTGCAATGAATTACTCTGGTTGCTTCACATAGATGTTTTCCTCAAGATTTCCAATCAGGATAGCTGTCTTGACATCTATTTGCTGTCCCTCATAATTTAATATGAGCAGCAATAAATAAAAGAATCTGAATCAATTTAAGCATAGCTACCAGCGAATATGTTCCCTCATAATCGAACCATTTCTTTCTGAGTACATCTTTTGGCAACAAGCTTTGCTTCCAAGATTTTCACCTTTCCGTATGATCCTCTTTTATTTCCTATGACCACTTGTAATGTCTTTTACACCATTTAGTGGTCTTACAAGCTCCCAGACTAAATTTAGAATCCGTAGATTCTATTTCAACATACATTGCAACTTACTAAGATTCCGCATTTTAATCTTGTAGTGCTTTGTCATATCCGTGGGTCTATTCCATGTTTACTAGGGACCAAGTCTCGCGACTTTCCCAAAACATAAATCTCATGGGTTGTCGAACAACTTCTTCCACTACGACAAGGCACTACACGTAATTGTGTATCAGACGTGACACGCATTGCAGTTTACCTTGTGGTATATCCTCTTGTACACTTGGTACTTATACTTAGTGTTTTCCTCTCACTTCCTTTAGAACAACTTATACATGGGTTCGTGATTTATTACATAGTCCTTTTCCAAAAATCTAGTTATTGTGTTAACAATTACCCTTCGATCTTTGGACTAAATAAATCACTCTCCATTTTTCTAGGATATCCCATATACAGACAAATGTTTCACGAATTACTGTATCTAGGGTATATCCATAAAATGAATTTAATTATTCCAAATAATTCATCATCTATCTAATCATAACCATAAGAGCCTAATACCTTCTACCCACCACACCATTCAGCTGGGGCATACCCGGTGTAGTCAACTTGAGATTTAATCTCAACTTCTGATCAATAGCTCCTAACTATCCCAAGAGGTATTCGCCATCATGATTGAATCATAATGACTTAATATATTTTCCATGACGCTTCACTGTACCAGCCTTTCAATTCTTGAATTAATCCAAGAACTTAGACATGCAGTGCATCAAATAAATATATTGGTATCCAGAATAATCTTCGAATATTCATAACCACCTCTCGCCCGGATAATGTTAGGTTCGCTTGAATCAGAATGAACTAATTCCAACATATATATCTTTGGCTCTACCCCCACAGCCTTGAAAAGGCAGTTAATCATTTTTACTTCCAAGCAAGACTCGCAAGTTTGATAGTTTCCATTTCAGATAAACCTTACGGTCTATCGGCTATCAACTTTTGAATCCTACTCAAGTAAAATGAACTAATCTTAGACGCCAAATGTATGTTTAGTTCATCTTCGAAGGTTCCTTTCTCTTACTAATATTAGAATATGCATTATTAATTATTATTTATTGCATCTGTGGGATGTGCATGATTGAAGAGTATCCAAATTATCCACCAACGTACTTTAACGGACTATAGCCTCATTCCTCATTACTATGACCATGTCATTTAAATGAAATGAAGTGTCCATCCGTTAATGCATAGAAACCGAAATTAAATTCTTTATATGAAACGTACGAAAAGGTAATTTCTCATAATCAATCGTTTATTCTTATCATGAGATAAATAAACAACTCCCACTGCAATAGCCACTACCTTTGTAGTTTTACCCATATTATTAACTATCTTATCCTTACTCAGTGATAAACATTTAGTGACTCCAGTATCTACATACTTCGTGTCAGTAGATTCCATCACTAATCATGTTTAAACCATTAGTAAATAAGATATTAACCTTGTTCAGATCATGATGAAAATTGGCTTTCTTTTGCCACATGTTTTGTTAGAAGTTTCCCACCATATACAACCTCTCGTATTTCAGGTAGAACTTGCTCAAAACATCCAGGCAAATTGTGAAGAATAAATTGATTTAGGTTTCCCTTTCAATTTCTATTCCAAGCTTTTCCAATTTATTCATCAATTTAACCATGGTCTTCTGCCTTTTTAATTTACTCAAGTATCCGAAGAGTTACATGAGACCATCATATTTCTATGAACCTCTCATCTCTTCACTAGAGACTTTAATAGGCATCATGAGACGTCCTTTGTGAGAATACACATGTATTTTCTTAAGCAGTAATTTTCAAAATTAAGATTCTTTTCTAATCAGTTAATTTGGACAAGTAAATATAATGTCTTTTAGTTAACAATTAGTGAGATAATACCATTCGAAATTCAGAGAATCATAAATAAATATTCAGATCAAATCTTCGAATTTTATCCTTTTATATTGTTTCCCTCAAAACAATATAAAATAAAATTCACCGACATCTCAAGCACCGTGAGTCTGCAAGCCACGTTAGTGTGGACGTTTACAAACCCGAACATTTACAAGAGAAGGTTTTACCCATTAATTTCATTTGTCAACCTAACTTTATGACAAAATAATTAATAGTCGGTTACTCTTTAGCCATGCAAATAATAGCAGTGACTCCGTTGGGGAGGATACTAATTATTTACACCTAAGTGTACACCATTATTTGATCCCAAGTCCACTGCGCGAGCTTATGTGCCTTACAGTTGGAGAAGTACACACGCGCTCGGGTAGCTTCCTACAATCATCAATTATAAGTTTGTACCAGTGTACCGCACACAAACTCATCCGTTAGGGAGGAAGGCCTATGCCAACACGCAAGTTTATGTGCCACATTACAAACAATAATTATTAATGAAGTCTGTACCAGTGATCCGTGAATAAACTCATCCGTTAGGGAGGAAGGCCTATGCCAACACGCAAGTTTACTCACATCACTTACAAACCAATAATGGAGGCCACGGGAATTTATTATCAATCCCCTCTCCCACTTAGTTATTTAAACACCGAGGGTTTTAACATGCATATAATATTTCAGAAATAAAATATACAACCTAGACATGCTTCTATTAACAACAATTTAAATAAATAAATCACATAGAGCATGCCTTACACATATACAACAATAATTGACAATTAAATCAATTAATCAGTTATATAACATTAATTAATTGTATAATTAGTGGATCAATCAATTTTGGGCTCAAGAGCAACAAATAAGCACAAAATGAACAGCAGATTAAATAATTAATCAAGCTCATTATCCATGGCCCATAATCTTAACCCAAAATTAAATTAAGTCCATCAAGCCCACTAGCACAATTAGTCCATTAATATAATTAATTAATTATGCTTGGCCCATTACTCACAATTAATTAAATTAATTAGTCCAGCAGCTCATTGCCATTTAATTAAAATTGGGCCCAAAAGCCCAAAACCAAATTAAAATTGAGCAGCATCTAATATAATTACTGAATTGGGCCCTTTAATCATCAGCCCAAATACTCCTTAATTAAAATAGGGCCCTGCAGCCCAATATCCTTTTAATTAAAATTTTGGGCCCAAATAATTAAACCAGGCCCAACACCATTTAATAAAAATTGGGCCATGAGAACAGCCCAAACCATAATTAAACACAAGGCCCTAAAGGCTTCCTGCTTATAATGGATGGCCCAAAACCCATTGTTATGAAATTAAGCCCAGCAGCCCAATCACCACATAACAAAAATTGAGCCCCTTTAACTATTTTAATTAAAATTGGGCCCATTAGCCCAAAACTAAAATTAAAATAAGGCCCATTATGTGACAGCCCATTATGAAGCCCACAGTCCAAACTGCTGCCCTACCAAAACCAGCAGCCGCCGTTCTCCTTCCAAACACGAGCAGCAGCGACCAGCCGACAGCCACCGGAAACGAGCCGCGCCGACAGCCGCCTTCATCTGTCCCTGCCAGCCTCGTCGGCCGCCTATAGCCAAGCAAACTCCCATCCTGCTTTCGCGCTGTCAGTCGCCTCTGCCGCCGGTGGCCGCGCCAGCATCCGCCGCCAACAGCGCCGCCGCCCGCTGATTCGCCACCCTCGATTCCAGCTCCGCCAGAGCCGCCACCAATCGAGCCCGGATCGATGCTCGGCACGCCCGAAACGCCGCTGCTTCAACCGACGGCCCGGAAGCTCGTCGTCCGCCGATTTGCTCCGATCCATCCGCGCAGCCTCTCACTCCTCACACGCGCCAGTCGAGACAGGCACCGTTCTTCATCCGCCGCGATCTACAACCGCACAGCAGACCCGCTCGGAGAAGACGAAGGCTCGCCGGCCTGAACCCACTGCAGCCTTGCCAGGAAACCTCGCCGTGGATCTCCTCCCAGTGGACTCGCCCAGGTCGCCGATCTCGCTCGGAACTCCATCGATGCGCCAGGCCGGCCACCATCAGGTGAACCCCAAATCGCGCGCCCCCGATCTGCTCAGTCACGGCTTCATTCAGCGCTTGGCAAGCACCATCTCTCCTGAATCGTCCAGCCGAAGACTTCTGGGTTGTCGATGAACAGAAGCCGGATGCTTGCTGTCAGTCTCTCCGGCGATTGACGTGAATCTCCAGAAATCCACCTCCACACCCTCGCCGTTGATTTTTCTCTCAGCAGTTCAATCACACGTTCAGTCCCGTACTTCGAGCAGGGTGTGCGACGTGACAAAAGATTGCAGTGGATTCGTCTTGGTGTGTGTGATAAGTGTGTACAGTGTATAAAACCATAGAAAAATACACAACAACATATCACAACAGTAGATTATGAAACAATATGCGATTACCAAGATAAAACTATAATCACATATTTTCTTGGTTGATAAACATGTTTATAATACAGATTATATCACATAATCACATAAACCCAAACTAACGATTCACGTATCACCACAAAACCAACGCTCTGATACCAATTGTTGGGCAATTGGATCGTGCGGTTCAACGTGATCCATTTAGGATTTAAGGCAAACAAATCAGCGGAAGCAATAAAATATGTTTACCGTTCTTCAGGGTTGATGTAGAGTCTGAATCGCTGCAGAAGAACACCTCTTGATCTTCTGCTGTATGTCCCAAGTCAACTCTGGTGTTGGGTGGTCAACAATCCCCAGAGTTCTCTCAATCTGCTTCTCTCTAACTCACGTCAAAAGAGGCGCAGGAAGTTAGGTTTCCAGAAGCTGAGATGACTATATATATTGGGCTACAGCAGGGACCAGGAGGAGAAATTGGGCTGGGCCTCAATTGAACTTAATTAACCAAGCTTAGCCCAAAGCTTTTAATTAAATCCAATAATAATAATATAGTCCACTAAAATATTATTATTGCACTACCCGTCCAATCCCAAAATTATGTTCTGGGCTCCTTCTTATTATAAGCCCGATAATCTCCCCATGTTTAAGATATACAATGTCCATTAATTAATTAAGTTACTGACAACTCAAATTAATTAATATCTCATCCAAGAGTAGTACCACTCAACCTTTTTATCATGCCGGAAATTAATCCACTTGCAAGATTTACATGATAAACCTTATGAGCTCCTCAAGGGGACATCATCAACCTATGACGGACATGGATTCCTTCTACAATCAACAGCACACCATAGATACAACACTACTTCCCAACTCACCGAGTTTGTTGATTTAATACTTATAAATCTCACACATTGATGAATCAAAGAAATACATACTGCCCTACGTGTCGAGGTTATTGTATAGGGATTAAGAGCACGAACTTCCATAATAACAGAGATCAAGTTCTTCTATAAGTCAGTATAAGTCGAACGATCTCAGGCGGTCCTACTCAATACACACAAGTGCACTAACGTGATTCTATAGCCAAGACAAGCTAATACCAAACCACACTACAACCATACCGATAGAGAGTCCCCGTCTATCTCAGTTGTGAGCATCTGTTTATACTTTATAAGGAAACCGATAATATGATCTTCCGCGTGTTGTCGCACAACATATTATCTACAGTATAAAGTAAATGGACTATTGCATCATGCATATAAAATAAATTATAAGATGCAATCATTTGATCAATGATTCTCATTTCAAATAATGTTATGACATTGTTCATACTAAAGCTAGACTTTTAGTATACAATCCAACACATGATGCATAGTTTCTTCATCATGATGTTTAGTTTATTCATCATGATGCATATTTTCTTCATCAGGATGCTCATTTCCTTCATCATGATACTCAATTTCCTCTTCATGATGCTTATTTCGTTCATCAAGATGCTCAATTCCTTCATCATGATGCTCATTTTCTTCATCATGATGCTCATTTTCTTCATCATGATGATCATTTCCTTCATCGTGATGCTCATTTCCTTCATCATGATGCAAATTTTCTTCATCGTGATGCATATTTTCTTCATCGTGATGCATATTTTCTTCATCATGATGCTCACTTTTCTTCATCATGATGCTCATTTTCTTCATCCTGATGCTCATTTCCTTTATCATTATGCTCATTTTCTTCATCATGATGCTCATTTTCTTCATCATGATGCTCATTTTCTTCATCATGATGCTCATTTCCTACATCATGATGCTCATTTTCTTCATGATGATGCAAAGTTTCTTCATCACGATGTTTTGTTTATTTATCATGATGTATATTTTCTTCATCATGATGCTCATTTCTTTCATCATGATGTTAATTTCCTTCATCATGATGCTCATTTTCTTCATCATGATGCTCAATTTCTTCATCATGATGCATATTTTCTTCATCATGATGCATATTTTCTTTATCATGGTGCTCATTTCGTTCATCATGATGCTCATTTCCTTTATCATGAAGCTCAATTTCTTCATCATGATGCTCATTTCTTTCATCATGATGCTCATTTCCTTCATCGTGATGATCATTTCCTTCAACGTGATGCTCATTTCCTTAATGATAATGCAAATTTTCTTCATCGTGATGCATATTTAATTCATCGTGATGCATATTTTCTTCATAAAGATGCTCATTTTCTTCATCATTATGCATATTTTCTTCATCATGATGCATATTTTCTTCATCATGATGCTCACTTTTCTTCATCATAATGAATATTTTCTTCGTCATGATGCATATTTTCTTCATCATGATGCATATTTTTTCATCATGATGCATATTTTCTTCATTGTGATGCATATTTTCTTCATCATGATGCTCAGTTCCTTCATCATGATGCTCATTTTCTTCATCAAGATGCATATTTTTTACATCATGATGCATATTTTCTTCATCATGATGCTCATTTTCTTCATCATGATGCTCATTTCCTTCATCATGATGCTCATTTCCTAAATCATAATGTATATTTTCGTTATCATGAGGCTCATTTACTTCATCATGATGCATATTTTCTTTATCATAATGCACATTTTCTTCATCATAATGCACATTTTCTTCATCATGATGCACATTTTTTTCATCATGATGCTCATTTTCTTCTTCATGATGCATATTTTCTTCATCATGATGCATATTTTATTCAACATGATGCCTATTTTCTTCATCATGATGCTCATTTCCTTCATCATGATGCTCATTTCCTTCATCATGGTGCTCATTACCTTCATCATGATGCATATTTTCTTCATCATGATGCTCATTTTCTTCATCATGATGCTCATTTTCTTCATCATGATGCATATTTTCTTCATCATGATACATATTTTCTTCATCATGATGCTCATTTTCTTCATCATGATGCTCATTTTCTTCATCATGATGCTCATTTCCTACATCATGATGCTCATTTTCTTCATGATGATGCATAGTTTCTTCATCACGATGTTTAGTTTATTCATCATGATGCATATTTTCTTCATCATGATGCCCATTTTTTTCATCATGATGCTAATTTCCTTCATCATAATGCTCATTTTCTTCATCATGATGCTCAATTTCTTCATCATGATGCATATTTTCTTTATCATGATACATATTTTCTTTATCATGGTGCTCATTTCGTTCATCATGATGCTCATTTCCTTTATCATTAAGCTCAATTTCTTCATCATGATGCTCATTTCTTTCATCATGATGCTCATTTCCTTCATCGTGATGATCATTTCCTTCAACGTGATGCTCATTTCCTTAATCATAATGCAAATTTTCTTCATCGTGATGCATATTTTCTTCATCGTGATGCATATTTTCTTCATCATGATGCTCACTTTTCTCCATCATGATGCTCATTTTATTCATCATGATGCATATTTTTCAATCATGATGCATATTTTCGGCAACATGATGCTCATTTTCTTCATCATGACACATATTTTCTTCATCATGACGCTCATTTTCTTTATCATGATGCATATTTTCTTCATCATGATGCACATTTTCTTCATCATGATGCTCATTTTCATCATCATGATGCATATTGTCTTCATCATGATGGATATTTTCTTCATTATGATGCTCATTTGCTTCATCATGATGTTCATTTTCTTCATCACGATGCTCATTTCCTTCATTATGATGCTCATTTTCTTCATCTTGATGCATATTTTCTTCATCATGATGCTAATTTACTTCGTCATGATGCTCATTTTCTTGGTCATGATGTATATTTCCTTCATCATGGTGCTAATTTTCTTCATCATTATGCATATTTTCTTCATCATGATGCATATTTTCTTCATCATGATGCTCATTTTCTTAATCATAATGAATATTTTCTTCGTCATGATGCATATTTTCTTCATCATGATGCATATTTTTTCATCATGATGCATATTTTCTTCATTGTGATGCATATTTTCTTCATCATGATGCTCAGTTCCTTCATCATTATGCTCATTTCCTTCATCATGATGCTCATTTTCTTCATCAAGATGCATATTTTTTACATCATGATGCATATTTTCTTCATCATGATGCTCATTTTCTTCATCATGATGCTCATTTCCTTCATCATGATGCTCATTTCCTAAATCATAATGTATATTTTCGTTATCATGATGCTCATTTACTTCATCATGATGCATATTTTCTTTATCATAATGCACATTTTCTTCATCATAATGCACATTTTCTTCATCATGATGCACATTTTTTTCATCATGATGCTCATTTTCTTCTTCATGATGCATATTTTCTTCATCATGATGCATATTTTATTCAACATGATGCCTATTTTCTTCATCATGATGCTCATTTCCTTCATCATGATGCTCATTTCCTTCATCATGGTGCTCATTTCCTTCATCATGATGCTCATTTTCTTCGTCATGATGCTCATTTCCTTCATCATGATGCATACTTTCTTCATCATGATGCTCATTTTCTTCGTCATGATGCTCATTTTCTTCATCATGATGCATACTTTCTTCATCATGATGCTCATTTTCTTCATCATGATGCTCATTTCCTTAATCATGATGCTCATTTTCTCCATCATGATGCTCATTTTCTTCGTCATGGTGCTCATTTCCTTCATCATGATGCTCATTTTCTTCATCATGATGCTCATTTTCTTCATCATGATGCATATTTTCTTCATCATGATGCTCATTTTCTTCATCATGATGCTCATTTCCTTAATCATGATGCTCATTTTCTCCATCATGATGCTCATTTTCTTCATCATGATGCATAGTTTCTTCATCATGATGTTTAGTTTATTCATCATGATGCATATTTTCTTCATCAGGATGCTCATTTCCTTCATCATGATACTCAATTTCCTCTTCATGATGCTTATTTCGTTCATCAAGATGCTCAATTCCTTCATCATGATGCTCATTTTCTTCATCATGATGCTCATTTTCTTCATCATGATGATCATTTCCTTCATCGTGATGCTCATTTCCTTCATCATGATGCAAATTTTCTTCATCGTGATGCATATTTTCTTCATCGTGATGCATATTTTCTTCATCATGATGCTCACTTTTCTTCATCAGGATGCTCATTTTCTTCATCCTGATGCTCATTTCCTTTATCATTATGCTCATTTTCTTCATCATGATGCTCATTTTCTTCATCATGATGCTCATTTTCTTCATCATGATGCTCATTTCCTACATCATGATGCTCATTTTCTTCATGATGATGCATAGTTTCTTTATCACGACGTTTACTTTATTTATCATGATGTATATTTTCTTCATCATGATGCTCATTTTTTTCATCATGATGTTAATTTTCTTCATCATGATGCTCATTTTCTTCATCATGATGCTCAATTTCTTCATCATGATGCATATTTTCTTCATCATGATGCATATTTTCTTTATCATGGTGCTCATTTCGTTCATCATGATGCTCATTTCCTTTATCATGAAGCTCAATTTCTTCATCATGATGCTCATTTCTTTCATCATGATGCTCATTTCCTTCATCGTGATGATCATTTCCTTCAACGTGATGCTCATTTCCTTAATCATAATGCAAATTTTCTTCATCGTGATGCATATTTAATTCATCGTGATGCATATTTTCTTCATCAAGATGTTCATTTTCTTCATCATAATGCATATTTTCTTCATCATGATGCATATTTTCTTCATCATGATGCTCACTTTTCTTCATCATGATGCTCATTTTCTTCATCATGATGTATATTTTTTCATCATGATGCATATTTTCTTCATTGTGATGCATATTTTCTTCATCATGATGCTCAGTTCCTTCATCATTATGCTCATTTCCTTCATCATGATGCTCATTTTCTTCATCAAGATGCATATTTTTTACATCATGATGCATATTTTCTTCATCATGATGCTCATTTTCTTCATCATGATGCTCATTTCCTTCATTATGATGCTCATTTCCTAAATCATAATGTATATTTTCGTCATCATGATGCTCATTTACTTCATCATGATGCATATTTTCTTTATCATAATGCACATTTTCTTCATCATAATGCACATTTTCTTCATCATGATGCACATTTTTTTCATCATGATGCTCATTTTCTTCTTCATGATGCATATTTTCTTCATCATGATGCTTATTTTATTCAACATGATGCCTATTTTCTTCATCACGATGCTCATTTCCTTCATCATGATGCTCATTTTCTTCGTCATGGTGCTCATTTCCTTCATCATGATGCTCATTTTCTTCGTCATGATGCTCATTTTCTTCATCATGATGCATATTTTCTTCATCATGATGCTCATTTTCTTCATCATGATGCTCATTTCCTTAATCATGATGCTCATTTTCTCCATCATGATGCTCATTTTCTTCATCATGATGCATAGTTTCTTCATCATGATGTTTAGTTTATTCATCATGATGCATATTTTCTTCATCAGGATGCTCATTTCCTTCATCATGATACTCAATTTCCTCTTCATGATGCTTATTTCGTTCATCAAGATGCTCAATTCCTTCATCATGATGCTCATTTTCTTCATCATGATGCTCATTTTCTTCATCATGATGATCATTTCCTTCATCGTGATGCTCATTTCCTTCATCATGATGCAAATTTTCTTCATCGTGATGCATATTTTCTTCATCGTGATGCATATTTTCTTCATCATGATGCTCACTTTTCTTCATCATGATGCTCATTTTCTTCATCCTGATGCTCATTTCCTTTATCATTATGCTCATTTTCTTCATCATGATGCTCATTTTCTTCATCATGATGCTCATTTCCTACATCATGATGCTCATTTTCTTCATGATGATGCAAAGTTTCTTCATCACGATGTTTTGTTTATTTATCATGATGTATATTTTCTTCATCATGATGCTCATTTTTTTCATCATGATGTTAATTTCCTTCATCATGATGCTCATTTTCTTCATCATGATGCTCAATTTCTTCATCATGATGCATATTTTCTTCATCATGATGCATATTTTCTTTATCATGGTGCTCATTTCGTTCATCATGATGCTCATTTCCTTTATCATGAACCTCAATTTCTTCATCATGATGCTCATTTCTTTCATCATGATGCTCATTTCCTTCATCGTGATGATCATTTCCTTCAACGTGATGCTCATTTCCTTAATGATAATGCAAATTTTCTTCATCGTGATGCATATTTAATTCATCGTGATGCATATTTTCTTCATCAAGATGCTCATTTTCTTCATCATAATGCATATTTTCTTCATCATGATGCATATTTTCTTCATCATGATGCTCACTTTTCTTCATCATGATGCTCATTTTATTCATCATGGTGCATATTTTTTCATCATGATGCATATTTTCTTCATTGTGATGCATATTTTCTTCATCATGATGCTCAGTTCCTTCATCATTATGCTCATTTCCTTCATCATGATGCTCATTTTCTTCATCAAGATGCATATTTTTTACATCATGATGCTTTTTTTTTTCATTATGATGCTCATTTTCTTCATCATGATGCTCATTTCCTTCATCATAATGCTCATTTCCTAAATCATAATGTATATTTTCGTCATCATGATGCTCATTTACTTCATCATGATGCATATTTTCTTTATCATGATGCTCTTTTTCTTCATCATAATGCACATTTTCTTCATCATGATGCACATTTTTTTCATCATGATGCTCATTTTCTTCTTCATGATGCATATTTTCTTCATCATGATGCATATTTTATTCAACATGATGCCTATTTTCTTCATCATGATGCTCATTTCCTTCATCATGATGCTCATTTCCTTCATCATGGTGCTCATTTCCTTCATCATGATGCTCATTTTCTTCGTCATGATGCTCATTTTCTTCATCATGATGCATATTTTCTTCATCATGATGCTCATTTTCTTCATCATGATGCTCATTTCCTTAATCATGATGCTCATTTTCTCCATCATGATGCTCATTTTCTTCATCATGATGCATAGTTTCTTCATCATGATGTTTAGTTTATTCATCATGATGCATATTTTCTTCATCAGGATGCTCATTTCCTTCATCATGATGCTCAATTTCCTCTTCATGATGCTTATTTCGTTCATCAATATGCTCAATTCCTTCATCATGATGCTCATTTTCTTCATCATGATGCTCATTTTCTTCATCATGATGATCATTTCCTTCATCGTGATGCTCATTTCCTTCATCATGATGCAAATTTTTTTCATCGTGATGCATATTTTCTTCATCGTCATGCATATATTCTTCATCATGATGCTCATTTTTCTTCATCATGATGCTCATTTTCTTCAACCTGATGCTCATTTCCTTTATCATTATGCTCATTTTCTTCATCATGATGCATATTTTCTTCATCATAATGCTCATTTTCTTCATCATGATGCTCATTTTCTTCATCATGATGCATATTTTCTTCATCATGATACATATTTTCTTCATCATGATGCTTATTTTCTTCATCATGACGCTCATTTTCTTCATCACGATGCATATTGTCTTCATCATGATGCTCATTTTCTTCATCATGATGCTCATTTCCTACATCATTATGCTCATTTTCTTCATGATGATGCATAGTTTCTTCATCACGATGTTTAGTTTATTTATCATGATGTATAATTTCTTCATCATGATGCTCATTGTTTTCATCATGATGTTAATTTCCTTCATCATGATGCTCATTTTCTTCATCATGATGCTCAATTTCTTCATCATGATGCATATTTTCTTCATCATGATGCATATTTTTTTTATCATGGTGCTCATTTCGTTCATCATGATGCTCATTTCCTTTATCATGAAGCTCAATTTCTTCATCATGATGCTCATTTCTTTCATCATGATGCTCATTTCCTTCATCGTGATGATCATTTCCTTCAACGTGATGCTCATTTCCTTAATCATAATGCAAATTTTTTTCATCGTGATGCATATTTAATTCATCGTGATGCATATTTTCTTCATCAAGATGCTCATTTTCTTCATCATAATGCATATTTTCTTCATCATGATGCATATTTTCTTCATCATGATGCTCACTTTTCTTCATCATGATGCTCATTTTGTTCATCATGATGCATATTTTTTCATCATGATGCATAATTTCTGCAACATGATGCTCATTTTCTTTATCATGACACACATTTTCTTCATCATGACGCTCATTTTATTTATCATGATGCATATTTTCTTCATCATGATGCACATTTTCTTCATCATGATGCTCATTTTCATCTTCATGATGCATATTGTCTTCATCATGAAGGATATTTTCTTCATCATGATGCTCATTTTCTTCATCATGATGCTCATTTGCTTCATCATGATGTTAATTTTCTTCATCACGATGCTCATTTCCTTCATTATGATGCTCATTTTCTTCGTCATGATGCATATTTTCTTCATCATGATGCATATTTTCTTCATCATGACGCTAATTTACTTCATCATGATGCTCATTTTCTTCGTCATGATGTATATTTCCTTCATCATGGTGCTCATTTTCTTCATCATGAAGCATATTTTCTTCATCATGATGCATATTTTCTTCATCATGATGCACCTTTTCTTAATCATAATGAATATTTTCTTCGTCATGATGCATATTTTCTTCATCATGATGCATATTTTCTTCATCATGATGCATATTTTTTCATTGTGATGCATATTTTCTTCATCATGATGCTCAGTTCCTTCATCATTATGCTCATTTCCTTCATCATGATGCTCATTTTCTTCATCAAGATGCATATTTTTTACATCATGATGCATATTTTCTTCATCATGATGCTCATTTTCTTCATCATGAAGCACATTTCCTTCATCATGATGCTCATTTCCTAAATCATAATGTATATTTTCCTCATCATCGTGCTCATTTACTTCATCATGATGCATATTTTATTTATCATGATGCTCATTTTCTTCATCATAATGCACATTTTCTTCATCACGATGCGCATTTTTTTCATCATGATGCTCATTTTCTTCTTCATGTTGCATATTTTCTTCATCATGATGCATATTTTATTCAACATGATGCCTATTTTCTTCGTCATGATGCTCATTTTCTTCATCATAATGCATATTTTCTTTATCATGATGCTCATTTTCTTCATCATGATGCTCATTTCCTTAATCATGATGCTCATTTTCTTCATCATGATGCTCATTTTCTTCATCATGATGTATAGTTTCTTCATCATGATGTTTAGTTTATTCATCATGATGCATATTTTCTTCATCATAATGCTCATTTTCTTCATCGTGATGCATATTTTTTCATCGTGATGCATATTTTCTTCATCATGATGCTCATTTTCTTCATCTTGACGCACATTTTCTTCATCATGACGGTCATTTTCTTTATCGTGATACATATTTTCTTCATCATGATGCACATTTTCTTCATTATGATGCTCATTTTCATCATCATGATGCATATTATCTTCATCATGATGGATATTTTCTTCATCATGATGCTCATTTTCTTCATCTTGATGCCCATTTCCTTCATCATGATGCTCATTTTCTTCATCACGATCCTCATTTCCTTCATTATGATGCTCATTTTCTTCGTCATGATGCATATTTTCTTCATCATGATGCATATATTTCTTCATCATGATGATCATTTACTTCATCATGATGCTCATTTTCTTCCTCCTGATGCTCATTTTCTTCATCCTGATGCTCATTTTCTTCTTCATGATGCATATTTTCTTCATCATGATGCATATTTTATTCAACATGATGCCTATTTTCTTCATCATGATGCTCATTTCCTTCATCATTATGCTCATTTCCTTCATCATGATGCCCATTATCTTCATCATGATGCATATTTTCTTCATCATAATGCTCATTTTCTTCATCATGATGCTCATTTTCTTCATCATGATGCATATTTTCTTCATCATGATACATATTTTCTTCATCATGATGCTCATTTTCTTCATCATGATGCTCATTTTCTTCATCATGATGCTCATTTCCTACATCATGATGCTCATTTTCTTCATGATGATGCATAGTTTCTTCATCACGATGTTTAGTTTATTCATCATGATGCATATTTTCTTCATCATGATGCCCATTTTTTTCATCATGATGCTAATTTCCTTCATCATAATGCTCATTTTCTTCATCATGATGCTCAATTTCTTCATCATGATGCATATTTTCTTTATCATGATACATATTTTCTTTATCATGGTGCTCATTTCGTTCATCATGATGCTCATTTCCTTTATCATTAAGCTCAATTTCTTCATCATGATGCTCATTTCTTTCATCATGATGCTCATTTCCTTCATCGTGATGATCATTTCCTTCAACGTGATGCTCATTTCCTTAATCATAATGCAAATTTTCTTCATCGTGATGCATATTTTCTTCATCGTGATGCATATTTTCTTCATCATGATGCTCACTTTTCTCCATCATGATGCTCATTTTATTCATCATGATGCATATTTTTCAATCATGATGCATATTTTCGGCAACATGATGCTCATTTTCTTCATCATGACACATATTTTCTTCATCATGACGCTCATTTTCTTTATCATGATGCATATTTTCTTCATCATGATGCACATTTTCTTCATCATGATGCTCATTTTCATCATCATGATGCATATTGTCTTCATCATGATGGATATTTTCTTCATTATGATGCTCATTTGCTTCATCATGATGTTCATTTTCTTCATCACGATGCTCATTTCCTTCATTATGATGCTCATTTTCTTCATCTTGATGCATATTTTCTTCATCATGATGCTAATTTACTTCGTCATGATGCTCATTTTCTTGGTCATGATGTATATTTCCTTCATCATGGTGCTAATTTTCTTCATCATTATGCATATTTTCTTCATCATGATGCATATTTTCTTCATCATGATGCTCATTTTCTTAATCATAATGAATATTTTCTTCGTCATGATGCATATTTTCTTCATCATGATGCATATTTTTTCATCATGATGCATATTTTCTTCATTGTGATGCATATTTTCTTCATCATGATGCTCAGTTCCTTCATCATTATGCTCATTTCCTTCATCATGATGCTCATTTTCTTCATCAAGATGCATATTTTTTACATCATGATGCATATTTTCTTCATCATGATGCTCATTTTCTTCATCATGATGCTCATTTCCTTCATCATGATGCTCATTTCCTAAATCATAATGTATATTTTCGTTATCATGATGCTCATTTACTTCATCATGATGCATATTTTCTTTATCATAATGCACATTTTCTTCATCATAATGCACATTTTCTTCATCATGATGCACATTTTTTTCATCATGATGCTCATTTTCTTCTTCATGATGCATATTTTCTTCATCATGATGCATATTTTATTCAACATGATGCCTATTTTCTTCATCATGATGCTCATTTCCTTCATCATGATGCTCATTTCCTTCATCATGGTGCTCATTTCCTTCATCATGATGCTCATTTTCTTCGTCATGATGCTCATTTCCTTCATCATGATGCATACTTTCTTCATCATGATGCTCATTTTCTTCGTCATGATGCTCATTTTCTTCATCATGATGCATACTTTCTTCATCATGATGCTCATTTTCTTCATCATGATGCTCATTTCCTTAATCATGATGCTCATTTTCTCCATCATGATGCTCATTTTCTTCGTCATGGTGCTCATTTCCTTCATCATGATGCTCATTTTCTTCATCATGATGCTCATTTTCTTCATCATGATGCATATTTTCTTCATCATGATGCTCATTTTCTTCATCATGATGCTCATTTCCTTAATCATGATGCTCATTTTCTCCATCATGATGCTCATTTTCTTCATCATGATGCATAGTTTCTTCATCATGATGTTTAGTTTATTCATCATGATGCATATTTTCTTCATCAGGATGCTCATTTCCTTCATCATGATACTCAATTTCCTCTTCATGATGCTTATTTCGTTCATCAAGATGCTCAATTCCTTCATCATGATGCTCATTTTCTTCATCATGATGCTCATTTTCTTCATCATGATGATCATTTCCTTCATCGTGATGCTCATTTCCTTCATCATGATGCAAATTTTCTTCATCGTGATGCATATTTTCTTCATCGTGATGCATATTTTCTTCATCATGATGCTCACTTTTCTTCATCAGGATGCTCATTTTCTTCATCCTGATGCTCATTTCCTTTATCATTATGCTCATTTTCTTCATCATGATGCTCATTTTCTTCATCATGATGCTCATTTTCTTCATCATGATGCTCATTTCCTACATCATGATGCTCATTTTCTTCATGATGATGCATAGTTTCTTTATCACGACGTTTACTTTATTTATCATGATGTATATTTTCTTCATCATGATGCTCATTTTTTTCATCATGATGTTAATTTTCTTCATCATGATGCTCATTTTCTTCATCATGATGCTCAATTTCTTCATCATGATGCATATTTTCTTCATCATGATGCATATTTTCTTTATCATGGTGCTCATTTCGTTCATCATGATGCTCATTTCCTTTATCATGAAGCTCAATTTCTTCATCATGATGCTCATTTCTTTCATCATGATGCTCATTTCCTTCATCGTGATGATCATTTCCTTCAACGTGATGCTCATTTCCTTAATCATAATGCAAATTTTCTTCATCGTGATGCATATTTAATTCATCGTGATGCATATTTTCTTCATCAAGATGTTCATTTTCTTCATCATAATGCATATTTTCTTCATCATGATGCATATTTTCTTCATCATGATGCTCACTTTTCTTCATCATGATGCTCATTTTCTTCATCATGATGTATATTTTTTCATCATGATGCATATTTTCTTCATTGTGATGCATATTTTCTTCATCATGATGCTCAGTTCCTTCATCATTATGCTCATTTCCTTCATCATGATGCTCATTTTCTTCATCAAGATGCATATTTTTTACATCATGATGCATATTTTCTTCATCATGATGCTCATTTTCTTCATCATGATGCTCATTTCCTTCATTATGATGCTCATTTCCTAAATCATAATGTATATTTTCGTCATCATGATGCTCATTTACTTCATCATGATGCATATTTTCTTTATCATAATGCACATTTTCTTCATCATAATGCACATTTTCTTCATCATGATGCACATTTTTTTCATCATGATGCTCATTTTCTTCTTCATGATGCATATTTTCTTCATCATGATGCTTATTTTATTCAACATGATGCCTATTTTCTTCATCACGATGCTCATTTCCTTCATCATGATGCTCATTTTCTTCGTCATGGTGCTCATTTCCTTCATCATGATGCTCATTTTCTTCGTCATGATGCTCATTTTCTTCATCATGATGCATATTTTCTTCATCATGATGCTCATTTTCTTCATCATGATGCTCATTTCCTTAATCATGATGCTCATTTTCTCCATCATGATGCTCATTTTCTTCATCATGATGCATAGTTTCTTCATCATGATGTTTAGTTTATTCATCATGATGCATATTTTCTTCATCAGGATGCTCATTTCCTTCATCATGATACTCAATTTCCTCTTCATGATGCTTATTTCGTTCATCAAGATGCTCAATTCCTTCATCATGATGCTCATTTTCTTCATCATGATGCTCATTTTCTTCATCATGATGATCATTTCCTTCATCGTGATGCTCATTTCCTTCATCATGATGCAAATTTTCTTCATCGTGATGCATATTTTCTTCATCGTGATGCATATTTTCTTCATCATGATGCTCACTTTTCTTCATCATGATGCTCATTTTCTTCATCCTGATGCTCATTTCCTTTATCATTATGCTCATTTTCTTCATCATGATGCTCATTTTCTTCATCATGATGCTCATTTCCTACATCATGATGCTCATTTTCTTCATGATGATGCAAAGTTTCTTCATCACGATGTTTTGTTTATTTATCATGATGTATATTTTCTTCATCATGATGCTCATTTTTTTCATCATGATGTTAATTTCCTTCATCATGATGCTCATTTTCTTCATCATGATGCTCAATTTCTTCATCATGATGCATATTTTCTTCATCATGATGCATATTTTCTTTATCATGGTGCTCATTTCGTTCATCATGATGCTCATTTCCTTTATCATGAACCTCAATTTCTTCATCATGATGCTCATTTCTTTCATCATGATGCTCATTTCCTTCATCGTGATGATCATTTCCTTCAACGTGATGCTCATTTCCTTAATGATAATGCAAATTTTCTTCATCGTGATGCATATTTAATTCATCGTGATGCATATTTTCTTCATCAAGATGCTCATTTTCTTCATCATAATGCATATTTTCTTCATCATGATGCATATTTTCTTCATCATGATGCTCACTTTTCTTCATCATGATGCTCATTTTATTCATCATGGTGCATATTTTTTCATCATGATGCATATTTTCTTCATTGTGATGCATATTTTCTTCATCATGATGCTCAGTTCCTTCATCATTATGCTCATTTCCTTCATCATGATGCTCATTTTCTTCATCAAGATGCATATTTTTTACATCATGATGCTTTTTTTTTCATTATGATGCTCATTTTCTTCATCATGATGCTCATTTCCTTCATCATAATGCTCATTTCCTAAATCATAATGTATATTTTCGTCATCATGATGCTCATTTACTTCATCATGATGCATATTTTCTTTATCATGATGCTCTTTTTCTTCATCATAATGCACATTTTCTTCATCATGATGCACATTTTTTTCATCATGATGCTCATTTTCTTCTTCATGATGCATATTTTCTTCATCATGATGCATATTTTATTCAACATGATGCCTATTTTCTTCATCATGATGCTCATTTCCTTCATCATGATGCTCATTTCCTTCATCATGGTGCTCATTTCCTTCATCATGATGCTCATTTTCTTCGTCATGATGCTCATTTTCTTCATCATGATGCATATTTTCTTCATCATGATGCTCATTTTCTTCATCATGATGCTCATTTCCTTAATCATGATGCTCATTTTCTCCATCATGATGCTCATTTTCTTCATCATGATGCATAGTTTCTTCATCATGATGTTTAGTTTATTCATCATGATGCATATTTTCTTCATCATGATGCTCATTTCCTTCATCATGATGCTCAATTTCCTCTTCATGATGCTTATTTCGTTCATCAATATGCTCAATTCCTTCATCATGATGCTCATTTTCTTCATCATGATGCTCATTTTCTTCATCATGATGATCATTTCCTTCATCGTGATGCTCATTTCCTTCATCATGATGCAAATTTTTTTCATCGTGATGCATATTTTCTTGATCGTCATGCATATATTCTTCATCATGATGCTCATTTTTCTTCATCATGATGCTCATTTTCTTCAACCTGATGCTCATTTCCTTTATCATTATGCTCATTTTCTTCATCATGATGCATATTTTCTTCATCATAATGCTCATTTTCTTCATCATGATGCTCATTTTCTTCATCATGATGCATATTTTCTTCATCATGATACATATTTTCTTCATCATGATGCTTATTTTCTTCATCATGACGCTCATTTTCTTCATCACGATGCATATTGTCTTCATCATGATGCTCATTTTCTTCATCATGATGCTCATTTCCTACATCATTATGCTCATTTTCTTCATGATGATGCATAGTTTCTTCATCACGATGTTTAGTTTATTTATCATGATGTATAATTTCTTCATCATGATGCTCATTGTTTTCATCATGATGTTAATTTCCTTCATCATGATGCTCATTTTCTTCATCATGATGCTCAATTTCTTCATCATGATGCATATTTTCTTCATCATGATGCATATTTTTTTTATCATGGTGCTCATTTCGTTCATCATGATGCTCATTTCCTTTATCATGAAGCTCAATTTCTTCATCATGATGCTCATTTCTTTCATCATGATGCTCATTTCCTTCATCGTGATGATCATTTCCTTCAACGTGATGCTCATTTCCTTAATCATAATGCAAATTTTCTTCATCGTGATGCATATTTTCTTCATTGTGATGCATATTTTCTTCATCAAGATGCTCATTTTCTTCATCATAATGCATATTTTCTTCATCATGATGCATATTTTCTTCATCATGATGCTCACTTTTCTTCATCATGATGCTCATTTTGTTCATCATGATGCATATTTTTTCATCATGATGCATAATTTCTGCAACATGATGCTCATTTTCTTTATCATGACACACATTTTCTTCATCATGACGCTCATTTTATTTATCATGATGCATATTTTCTTCATCATGATGCACATTTTCTTCATCATGATGCTCATTTTCATCTTCATGATGCATATTGTCTTCATCATGATGGATATTTTCTTCATCATGATGCTCATTTTCTTCATCATGATGCTCATTTGCTTCATCATGATGTTAATTTTCTTCATCACGATGCTCATTTTCTTCATTATGATGCTCATTTTCTTCGTCATGATGCATATTTTCTTCATCATGATGCATATTTTCTTCATCATGACGCTAATTTACTTCATCATGATGCTCATTTTCTTCGTCATGATGTATATTTCCTTCATCATGGTGCTCATTTTCTTCATCATGAAGCATATTTTCTTCATCATGATGCATATTTTCTTCATCATGATGCACCTTTTCTTAATCATAATGAATATTTTATTCGTCATGATGCATATTTTCTTCATCATGATGCATATTTTCTTCATCATGATGCATATTTTTTCATTGTGATGCATATTTTCTTCATCATGATGCTCAGTTCCTTCATCATTATGCTCATTTCCTTCATCATGATGCTCATTTTCTTCATCAAGAAGCATATTTTTTACATCATGATGCATATTTTCTTCATCATGATGCTCATTTTCTTCATCATGAAGCACATTTCCTTCATCATGATGCTCATTTCCTAAATCATAATGTATATTTTCCTCATCATCGTGCTCATTTACTTCATCATGATGCATATTTTCTTTATCATGATGCTCATTTTCTTCATCATAATGCACATTTTCTTCATCACGATGCGCATTTTTTTCATCATGATGCTCATTTTCTTCTTCATGTTGCATATTTTCTTCATCATGATGCATATTTTATTCAACATGATGCCTATTTTCTTCATCATGATGCTCATTTCCTTCGTCATGATGCTCATTTCCTTCATCAAGATGCCCATTTTCTTCGTCATGATGCTCATTTTCTTCATCATAATGCATATTTTCTTTATCATGATGCTCATTTTCTTCATCATGATGCTCATTTCCTTAATCATGATGCTCATTTTCTTCATCATGATGCTCATTTTCTTCATCATGATGTATAGTTTCTTCATCATGATGTTTAGTTTATTCATCATGATGCATATTTTCTTCATCATAATGCTCATTTTCTTCATCGTGATGCATATTTTTTCATCGTGATGCATATTTTCTTCATCATGATGCTCATTTTCTTCATCTTGACGCACATTTTCATCATCATGACGGTCATTTTCTTTATCGTGATACATATTTTCTTCATCATGATGCACATTTTCTTCATTATGATGCTCATTTTCATCATCATGATGCATATTATCTTCATCATGATAGATATTTTCTTCATCATGATGCTCATTTTCTTCATCTTGATGCCCATTTCCTTCATCATGATGCTCATTTTCTTCATCACGATGCTCATTTCCTTCATTATGATGCTCATTTTCTTCGTCATGATGCATATTTTCTTCATCATGATGCATATATTTCTTCATCATGATGATCATTTACTTCATCATGATGCTCATTTTCTTCATCCTGATGCTCATTTTCTTCATCCTGATGCTCATTTTCTTCATCATGATGCATATTTTCTTCATCATGATGCTCATTTTTTTCATCATGATGCTCATTTTCTTCATCATGATGCTTATTTTCTTCATCATGATACATATTTTCTTCATCATGATGCTCATTTTCTTCATCAAGATGTTCATTTTCTTCATCATGATGCATATTTTCTTCATCATGATGATTATTTCCTTCATCATGATGCTCATTTTCTTCATCATGATGCTCATTTTCTTCATCATGGTGCTCATTTCCTTCATCATGATGCTCATTTCCTTCATCATAATGCTCATTTCCTTCATCGTGATGATCATTTCCTTCAACGTGTTGCTCATTTCCTTAATCATAATGCAAATTTTCTTCATCGTGATGTATATTTTTGTCATCGTGATGCATATTTTCTTCATCAAGATGCCCATTTTCTTCATCATAATGCATATTTTCTTCATCATGATGCATCTTTTCTTCATCATGATGCTCACTTTTCTTCATCATGATGCTCATTTTCTTCATCGTGATGCATATTTTTTTCATCGTGATGCATATTTTCTTCATCATGATGCTCATTTTCTTCATCTTGACGCACATTTTCTTCATCATGACGCTCATTTTCTTTATCGTGATACATATTTTCTTCATCATGATGCACATTTTCTTCATCATGATGCTCATTTTCATCATCATGATGCATATTATCTTCATCATGATGGATATTTTCTTCATCATGATGCTCATTTTCTTCATCATGATGCCCATTTCCTTCATCATGATGCTCATTTTCTTCATCAGGATGCTCATTTCCTTCATTATGATGCTCATTTTCTTCGTCATGATGGATATTTTCTTCATCATGGTGCTCATTTACTTCATCATGATGCTCATTTTCTTCGTCATGATGTATATTTCCTTCATCATGGTGCTCATTTTATTCATCATGATGCATATTTTCTTCATCATGATGCATATTTTCTTTATTGTGATGCATATTTTCTTCATCATGATGCTCATTTCCTTCATCATTATGCTCATTTCCTTCATCATGATGCTCATTTTCTTCATCAAGATGCATATTTTTTACATCATGATGCATATTTTCTTCATCTTGATGCTCATTTTCTTCTTCATGATGCATATTTTCTTCATCATGATGCTTACTTTTCTTCATCATGATGCTCATTTTCTTCATCAGATGCATAGTCTCTTTATCATGATGCTTAGTTTATTCATCATGATGCATATTTTCTTCATCATGATGCTCATTTTCTTCATCATGATGCTCATTTTCTTCATAATGATGCATATTTTCTTCATCGTGATGCATATTTTCTTCATCATGATGCTCATTTCATTCATCATGATGCTCATTTCTTTCATCATAATGCTCATTTCCTTCATCATAATGATCATTTCCTTCAACGTGATGCTCATTTCCTTAATAGTAATGCAAATTTTCTTCATCGTGATGCATATTTTCTTCATCAAGATGATCATTTTCTTCATCGTAATTCATATTTTCTTCATCATGATGCATATTTTTTTCATCATGATGCATATTTTCTTCATCATGATGCTCATTTTCTTCATCATGAAGCACATTTTCTTCATCATGACGCTCATTTTCTTTATCGTGATGCATATTTTCTTCATTTTGATGCACATTTTCTTCATCATGATGCTCATTTTCTTCATCATGATGCATATTATCTTCATCATAATGCATATTTTCTTCATCATGATGATGTTTTCTTCATCAGGATACATATTTTTTTATCATGATGAATATTTTCTTCATTATGATGCCTATTTTCTTCATCACGATGCTCATTTTCTTTGTCATGATGCTCATTCTTTCATCATGATGCATATTTTCTTCATCATGATGCATATTTTCTTCATCATGATGCTCATTTTCTTCATCATGATGCTCATTTCCTTCATCATGATGCTCAATTTCCTCATCATGATGCTTATTTCGTTAATCATGATGCTCAATTCCATCATCATGATGCTCATTTTCTTCATCATGATGCTCATTTTCTTCATCATGATGATCATTTCCTTCATCGTGATGTTCATTTCCTTCATCATGATGAAATTTTCTTCATCGTGATGCATATTTTCTTCATCGTGATGCATATTTTCTTCATCAAGATGCTCATTTTCTTCATCATAATGCATATTTACTTCATCATGATGCATATTTTCTTCATCATGATGCTCACTTTTCTTCATCATGATGCTCATTTTCTTCATCATGATGCTCATTTTCTTCATCATAATGCATATTTTTTTCATCATGGTGCATATTTGATCATCATGATGCTCATTTTCTTCTTCATGATGCTTATTTTCTTCATTATGATGCTTATTTTCTTCATCATGATACATATTTTCTTCATCATGATGCTCATTTTCTTCATCATGATGCATATTTTCTTCATCATGATGCTCATTTTCTTCATCATGATGCTCATTTCCTACATCATGATGCTCATTTTCTTCATCATGATGCATAGTTTCTTCATCATGATGCATATTTTCTTCATCATGATGCTCATTTTCTTCATCGTGATGCTTATTTCCTTCATCCTGGTGCTCATTTTCTTCATCATGATGCTCATTTTCTTCATCATGATGCATATTTTCTTCATCATGATGCTCATTTCC
>CM042999.1:10276098-10312830 GCA_023678885.1 Pogostemon cablin | reverse complement strand
CATTCCTTCATCATGGTGCTCATTTCCTTCAACGTGATGCTCATTTCCTTAATCATAATGTAAATTTTCTTCATCGTGATGCATATTTTCTTCATCGTGATGCATATTTTCTTCATCAAGATGCTCATTTTCTTCATCATAATGCATATTTTCTTCATCATGATGCATCTTTTCTTCATCATGATGCTCACTTTTCTTCATCATGATGTTCATTTTCTTCATCATGATACATATTTTTTTCATCATGATGCATATATTTCTTCATCATGATGCTCATTTACTTCATCATGATGCACATTTTCTTCGTCATGATGTATATTTTCTTCATCATGGTGCTCATTTTCTTCATCATAATGCATATTTCTTCATCATGATTCTCATTTTCTTAATCATAATGAATATTTTCTTCATCATGATGAATATTTTCTTCATCATGATGCATATTTTTTCATCATGATGCATATTTTCTTCATTGTGATGCATATTTTCTTCATCATGATGCTCATTTCCTTCATCATTATGCTCATTTCCTTTATCATGATGCTCATTTTCTTCATCAAGATGCATATTTTTTACATCATGATGCATATTTTCTTCATCATGATGCTCATTTTCTTCATCATGATGCTCATTTCCTTCATCATAATGTATATTTTCTTCATCATTATGCTCATTTACTTCATCATGATGCATATTTTCTTCATCATGGTGCTCGTTTTCTTCATCATAATGCATATTTTCTTCATCATGATGCACGTTTTCTTCATCATGATGCTCATTTTCTTCATCATGATGCATATTTTATTCATCATGATGCCTATTTTCTTCATCATGATGCTCATTTCCTTAATCATGATGCTCATTTTCTTCATCATGATACTCATTTTCTTCATCATAATGCATATTTTCTTCATCATGATGCTCATTTTCTTCATCATGATGCTCATTTCCTTAATCATGATGTTCATTTTATTCATCTTGATGCATATTTTATTCATCATGATGCATATTTTCTTCATCATGATGCTCATTTTCCTCATCATGATGCTCATTTCCTTCATCATGATGCTCAATTTCCATATCATGATGCTTATTTTGTTTATCATAATGCTGAATTCCTTCATCATGATGCTCATTTTCTTCATCTTGATGATCATTTTCTTCATCGTGACGCTCATTAACTTCATCATGATGCAAATTTTCTTCATCGTGATGCATATTTTCTTCATCGTAATGCATATTTTCTTCATCAAGATGCTCATTTTCTTCATCATAATGCATATTTACTTCATCATGATGCATATTTTCTTCATCATGATGCTCATTTTCTTCATCATGATGCTCATTTCCTTTATCATGATGCTCATTTTCTTCATCACGATGCTCATTTCCTTCATTATGATGCTCATTTTCTTCGTCATGATGCATATTTTCTTCATCATGATGCATATATTTCTTCATCATGATGCTCATTTACTTCATCATGACGCTCATTTTTTCGTCATGATGTATATTTCCTTCATCATGGTGCTCATTTTCTTCATCATGATGCATATTTTCTTCACCATGATGCTCATTTTCTTAATTATAATGAATATTTTCTTCATCATGATGCATATTTTCTTCATCATGATGCATATTTTTTCATTGTGATGCATATTTTCTTCATCATGATGCTCATTTCCTTCATCATTATGCTCATTTCCTTCATCATGATGCTCATTTTCTTCATCAAGATGCATATTTTTTACATCATGATGCATATTTTCTTCATCATGACGCTCATTTTCTTCATCATGATGCTCATTTCCTTCATCATGATGCTCATTTTCTTCATCATAATGTATATTTTCTTCATCATTATGCTCATTTACTTCATCATGATGCATATTTTCTTCATCATGATGCTCGTTTTCTTCATCATAATGCATATTTTCTTCATCATGATGCACATTTTCTTCATCATGATGCTCATTTTCTTCTTCATGATGCATTTTTTTCTTCATCATGATGCATATTTTATTCATCATGATGCATATTTTCTTCATCATGATGCTCATTTCCTTCATCAGGATGTTCATTTTCTTCATCATAATGCATATTTTTTTCATCATGATGCTCCTTTTCTTCATCATGATGCTCATTTCCTTAATCATGATGCTTATTTTCTTCATCATGATGCTCATTTTCTTCATCATGATGCATAGTTTCTTCATCATGATGTTTAGTTTATTTATCATGATGCATATTTTCTTCATCATGATGCTCATTTACTTCGTCATGATGCTCATTTCTTTCATCATGATTCTCATTTTCTTCATTATGATGCACATTTTCTTCATCATGATGCCTATTTTCTTCATCATGATGCTCATTTCCTTCATCATTATGCTCATTTCCTTCATCATGATGCTCACTTTCTTCATCATGATGCATATTTTCTTCATCATGATGCTCATTTTCTTAATCATAAAGAATATTTTCTTCATCATGATGCATATTTTTTCATCATGATGCATATTTTCTTCATTGTGATGCATATTTTCTTCATCATGATGCTAATTTTCTTCATCATTATGTTCATTTCCTTCATCACGATGCTCATTTTCTTCATCAAGATGCATATTTTTTACATCATGATGCATATTTTCTTCATCATGATGCTCATTTTCTTCATCATGATGCTCATTTCCTTCATCATAATGTATATTTTCTTCATCATTATGCTCATTTACTTCATCATGATGCATATTTTCTTCATCATGATGCTCGTTTTCTTCATCATAATGCACATTTTCTTCATCATGATGCACATTTTCTTCATCATGATGCACATTTCTTCATCATGATGCTCATTTCATTCATCATGATGCTCATTTCTTTCATCATGGTGCTCATTTTCTTCATCATGATGATCATTTCTTTCAACGTGATGCTCATTTCCTTAATAATAATGCAAATTTTCTTCATCATGATGTATATTTTTTTCATCATGATGCATATTTTCTTCATCATGATGCTCATTTTCTTCATCATGAAGCACATTTTCTTCATCGTGATGCTCATTTTCTTTATCGTGATGCATATTTTCTTCATCATGATGCACATTTTCTTCATCATGATGCTCATTTTCTTCATCGTGATGCATATTATCTTCATCATAATGCATATTTTCTTCATCATGATGATGTTTTCTTCATCATGATGCATATTTTTTTATCATGATGAATATTTTCTTCATCATGATGCATATTTTCTTCATCACGATGCTCATTTTCTTTGTCATGATGCTCACTCTTTCATCATGATGCTTATTTTTTCATCATGATGCTCATTTTCTTTATCATGATACATATTTTATTCATCATGATGCTCATTTTCTTCATCATGATGCTCATTTCCTTCATCATGATGTTCATTTTCTTCATCATAATGCATATTTTTTTCATCATGATGCTCATTTTCTTCATCATGATGCTCATTTCCTTAATCATGATGCTTATTTTCTTCATCATGATGCTCATTTTCTTCATCATGATGCATAGTTTCTTCATCATGATGTTTAGTTTATTTATCATGATGCATATTTTCTTCATCATGATGCTCATTTACTTCGTCATGATGCTCATTTCTTTCATCATTATTCTCATTTTCTTCATTATGATGCACATTTTCTTCATCATGATGCCTATTTTCTTCATCATGATGCTCATTTCCTTCATCATTATGCTCATTTCCTTCATCATGATGCTCACTTTCTTCATCATGATGCATATTTTCTTCATCATGATGCTCATTTTCTTAATCATAAAGAATATTTTCTTCATCATGATGCATATTTTTTCATCATGATGCATATTTTCTTCATTGTGATGCATATTTTCTTCACCATGATGCTAATTTTCTTCATCATTATGTTCATTTCCTTCATCACGATGCTCATTTTCTTCATCAAGATGCATATTTTTTACATCATGATGCATATTTTCTTCATCATGATGCTCATTTTCTTCATCATGATGCTCATTTCCTTCATCATAATGTATATTTTATTCATCATTATGCTCATTTACTTCATCATGATGCATATTTTCTTCATCATGATGCTCGTTTTCTTCATCATAATGCACATTTTCTTCATCATGATGCACATTTTCTTCATCATGATGCACATTTCTTCATCATGATGCTCATTTCATTCATCATGATGCTCATTTCTTTCATCATGGTGCTCATTTTCTTCATCATGATGATCATTTCTTTCAACATGATGTTCATTTCCTTAATAATAATGCAAATTTTCTTCATCATGATGTATATTTTTTTCATCATGATGCATATTTTCTTCATCATGATGCTCATTTTCTTCATCATGAAGCACATTTTCTTCATCGTGATGCTCATTTTCTTTATCGTGATGCATATTTTCTTCATCATGATGCACATTTTCTTCATCATGATGCTCATTTTCTTCATCGTGATGCATATTATCTTCATCATAATGCATATTTTCTTCATCATGATGATGTTTTCTTCATCATGATGCATATTTTTTTATCATGATGAATATTTTCTTCATCATGATGCATATTTTCTTCATCACGATGCTCATTTTCTTTGTCATGATGCTCACTCTTTCATCATGATGCTTATTTTTTCATCATGATGCTCATTTTCTTTATCATGATACATATTTTCTTCATCATGATGCTCATTTTCTTCATCATGATGCTCATTTCCTTCATCATAATGTATATTTTCTTCATCATTATGCTCATTTACTTCATCATGATGCATATTTTCTTCATCATGATGCTCGTTTTCTTCATCATAATGCACATTTTCTTCATCATGATGCACATTTTCTTCATCATGATGCACATTTCTTCATCATGATGCTCATTTCATTCATCATGATGCTCATTTCTTTCATCATGGTGCTCATTTTCTTCATCATGATGATCATTTCTTTCAACGTATTGCTCATTTCCTTAATAATAATGCAAATTTTCTTCATCATGATGTATATTTTTTTCATCATGATGCATATTTTCTTCATCATGATTCTCATTTTCTTCATCATGAAGCACATTTTCTTCATCATGATGCTCATTTTCTTTATCGTGATGCATATTTTCTTCATCATGATGCACATTTTCTTCATCATGATGCTCATTTTCTTCATCATGATGCATATTATCTTCATCATAATGCATATTTTCTTCATCATGATGATGTTTTCTTCATCATGATGCATATTTTTTTATCATGATGAATATTTTCTTCATCATGATGCATATTTTCTTCATCACGATGCTCATTTTCTTTGTCATGATGCTCACTCTTTCATCATGATGCTTATTTTTTCATCATGATGCTCATTTTCTTTATCATGATGCATATTTTCTTCATCATGATGCATATTTTCTTCATCATGATGCTCATTTTCTTCATCATGATGCTCATTTCCTTCATCATGATGCTCAATTTCCTCATCATGATGCTTATTTCGTTAATCATGATGCTCAATTCCTTCATCATGATGCACATTTTCTTCATCATGATGCTCATTTTCTTCATCATGATGATCATTTCCTTAATCATAATATAAATTTTCTTCATCGTGATGCATATTTTCTTCATCGTGATGCATATTTTGTTCATCAAGATGCGCATTTTCTTCATCATAATGCATCTTTTCTTCATCATGATGCTCACTTTTCTTCATCATGATGCTCATTTTCTTCATCATGATGCATATTTTTTTCATCATGATGCATATTTTCTTCATCATGATGCTCATTTTCTTCATCATGACGCACATTTTCTTCATCATGACGCTCATTTTCTTTATCGTGATGCATATTTTCTTCATCATGATGCACATTTTTTTCATCATGATGCTCATTTTCATCATCATGATGCATATTGTCTTCATCATGATGGATATTTTCTTCATCATGATGCTCATTTTCTTCATCATGATGCTCATTTCCTTTATCATGATGCTCATTTTCTTCATCACGATGCTCATTTCCTTCATTATGATGCTCATTTTCTTCGTCATGATGCATATTTTCTTCATCATGATGCATATATTTCTTCATCATGATGCTCATTTACTTCATCATGACGCTCATTTTTTCGTCATGATGTATATTTCCTTCATCATGGTGCTCATTTTCTTCATCATGATGCTTATTTTCTTCATCATGATGCTCATTTTCTTAATTATAATGAATATTTTCTTCATCATGATGCATATTTTCTTCATCATGATGCATATTTTTTCATTGTGATGCATATTTTCTTTATCATGATGCTCATTTCCTTCATCATTATGCTCATTTCCTTCATCATGATGCTCATTTTCTTAATCAAGATGCATATTTTTTACATCATGATGCATATTTTCTTCATCATGATGCTCATTTTCTTCATCATGATGCTCATTTCCTTCATCATGATGCTCATTTTCTTCATCATAATGTATATTTTCTTCATCATTATGCTCATTTACTTCATCATGATGCATATTTTCTTCATCATGATGCTCGTTTTCTTCATCATAATGCACATTTTCTTCATCATGATGCACATTTTCTTCATCATGATGCTCATTTTCTTCTTCATGATGCATATTTTTCTTCATCATGATGCATATTTTATATATCATGATGCATATTTTCTTCATCATGATGCTCATTTCCTTCATCATGATGCTCATTTTCTTCATCATAATGCATATTTTTTCATCATGATGCTCATTTTCTTCATCATGATGCTCATTTCCTTAATCATGATGCTTATTTTCTTCATCATGATGCTCATTTTCTTCATCATGATGCATAGTTTCTTCATCATGATGTTTAGTTTATTTATCATGATGCATATTTTCTTCATCATGATGCTCATTTACTTCGTCATGATGCTCATTTTCTTAATCATAAAGAATATTTTCTTCATCATGATGCATATTTTTTCATCATGATGCATATTTTCTTCATTGTGATGCATATTTTCTTCATCATGATGCTAATTTTCTTCATCATTATGTTCATTTCCTTCATCATGATGCTCATTTTCTTCATCAAGATGCATATTTTTTACATCATGATGCATATTTTCTTCATCATGATGCTCATTTTCTTAATCATGATTCTCATTTCCTTCATCATAATGTATATTTTCTTCACCATTATGCTCATTTACTTCATCATGATGCATATTTTCTTCATCATGATGCTCGTTTTCTTCATCATAATGCACATTTTCTTAATCATGATGCACATTTTCTTCATCATGATGCACATTTCTTCATCATGATGCTCATTTCATTCATCATGATGCTCATTTCTTTTATTATGGTGCTCATTTCCTTCATCATGATGATCATTTCTTTCAACGTGATGCTCATTTCCTTAATAATAATGCAAATTTTCTTCATCATGATGTATATTTTCTTCATCAAGATGCTCATTTTCTTCATCGTAATTCATATTTTCTTCATCATGATGCATATTTTTTTCATCATGATGCATATTTTCTTCATCATGATGCTCATTTTCTTCATCATGAAGCACATTTTCTTCATCATGATGCTCATTTTCTTTATCGTGATGCATATTTTCTTCATCATGATGCACATTTTCTTCATCATGATGCTCATTTTCTTCATCATGATGCATATTATCTTCATCATAATGCATATTTTCTTCATCATGATGCAGTTTTCTTCATCATGATGCATATTTTTTTATCATGATGAATATTTTCTTCATCATGATGCATATTTTCTTCATCACGATGCTCATTTTCTTTGTCATGATGCTCACTCTTTCATCATGATGCTTATTTTTTCATCATGATGCTCATTTTCTTTATCATGATGCATATTTTCTTCATCATGATGCATATTTTCTTCATCATGATGCTCATTTTCTTCATCATGATGCTCATTTCCTTCATCATGATGCTCAATTTTCTCATCATGATGCTTATTTCGTTAATCATGATGCTCAATTCCTTCATCATGATGCTTATTTTCTTCATCATGATGCTCATTTTCTTCATCATGATGATCATTTACTTAATCATAATATAAATTTTCTTCATCTTGATGCATATTTTCTTCATCGTGAGGCATATTTTCTTCATCAAGATGCTCATTTTCTTCATCATAATGCATATTTTCTTCATCATGATGCATCTTTTCTTCATCATGATGCTCACTTTTCTTCATCATGATGCTCATTTTCTTCATCATGATGCATATTTTTTTCATCATGATGCATATTTTCTTCATCATGATGCTCATTTTCTTCATCATGACGCACATTTTCTTCATCATGATGCTCATTTTCTTTATCGTGATGCATATTTTCTTCATCATGATGCACATTTTTTTCATCATGATGCTCATTTTCATCATAATGATGCATATTGTCTTCATCATGATGGATATTTTCTTCATCATGATGCTCATTTTCTTCATCATGATGCTCATTTCCTTTATCATGATGCTCATTTTCTTCATCACGATGCTCATTTCCTTCATTATGATGCTCATTTTCTTCGTCATGATGCATATTTTCTTCATTATGATGCATATATTTCTTCATCATGATACTCATTTACTTCATCATGACGCTCATTTTTTCATCATGATGTATATTTCCTTCATCATGGTGCTCATTTTCTTCATCATGATGCATATTTTCTTCATCATGATGCTCATTTTCTTAATTATAATGAATATTTTCTTCATCATGATGCATATTTTCTTCATCATGATGCATATTTTTTCATTGTGATGCATATTTTCTTCATCATGATGCTCATTTCCTTCATCATTATGCTCATTTCCTTCATCATGATGCTCATTTTCTTCATCAAGATGCATATTTTTTACATCATGATGCATATTTTCTTCATCATGATGCTCATTTTCTTCATCATGATGCTCATTTCCTTCATCATGATGCTCATTTTTTTCATCATAATGTATATTTTCTTCATCATTATGCTCATTTACTTCATCATGATGCATATTTTCTTCATCATGATGCTCGTTTTCTTCATCATAATGCACATTTTCTTCATCATAATGCACATTTTCTTCATCATGATGCTCATTTTCTTCTTCATGATGCATATTTTTCTTCATCATGATGCATATTTTCTTCATCATGATGCTCATTTCCTTCATCAAGATGCTCATTTTCTTCATCATAATGCATATTTTTTCATCATGATGCTCATTTTCTTCATCATGATGCTCATTTCCTTAATCATGATGCTTATTTTCTTCATCATGATGCTCATTTTCTTCATCATGATGCATAGTTTCTTCATCATGATGTTTAGTTTATTTATCATGATGCATATTTTCTTCATCATGATGCTCATTTACTTCGTCATGATGCTCATTTCTTTCATCATGATTCTCATTTTATTCATTATGATGCACATTTTCTTCATCATGATGCATATTTTCTTCATCATGATGCTCATTTTCTTCTTCATGATGCATATTTTCTTCATCATGATGCCTATTTTCTTCATCATGATGCTCATTTCCTTCATCATTATCGTCATTTCCTTCATCATGATGCGCATTTTCTTCATCATGATGCATATTTTCTTCATCATGATGCTCATTTTCTTAATCATAAAGAATATTTTCTTCATCATGATGCATATTTTTTCATCATGATGCATATTTTCTTCATTGTGATGCATATTTTCTTCATCATGATGCTAATTTTCTTCATCATTATGCTCATTTCCTTCATCATGATGCTCATTTTCTTCATCAAGATGCATATTTTTACATCATGATGCATATTTTCTTCATCATGATGCTCATTTTCTTCATCATGATGTATATTTTCTTCATCATTATGCTCATTTACTTCATCATGATGCATATTTTCTTCATCATGATGCTCGTTTTCTTCATCATAATGCACATTTTCTTCATCATGATGCACATTTTCTTCATCATGATGCACATTTCTTCATCATGATGCTCATTTCATTCATCATGATGCTCATTTCTTTCATCATGGTGCTCATTTCCTTCATCATGATGATCATTTCTTTCAACGTGATGCTCATTTCCTTAATAATAATACAAATTTTCTTCATCATGATGCATATTTTCTTCATCAAGATGCTCATTTTCTTCATCGTAATTCATATTTTCTTCATCATGATGCATATCTTTTTCATCATGATTCATATTTTCTTCATCATGATGCTCATTTTCTTCATCATGAAGCACATTTTCTTCATCATGATGCTCATTTTCTTTATCGTGATGCATATTTTCTTCATCATGATGCACATTTTCTTCATCATGATGCATATTATCTTCATCATAATGCATATTTTCTTCATCATGATGATGTTTTCTTCATCATGATGCATATTTTTTTATCATGATGAATATTTTCTTCATCATGATGCATATTTTCTTCATCACGATGCTCATTTTCTTTGTCATGATGCTCACTCTTTCATCATGATGCTCATTTTTTCATCATGATGCTCATTTTCTTCATCATGATGCTCATTTTCTTCTTCATGATGCATATTTTCTTCATCATGATGCCTATTTTCTTCATCATGATGCTCATTTCCTTCATCATTATGGTCATTTCCTTCATCATGATGCTCATTTTCTTCATCATGATGCATATTTTCTTCATCATGATGCTCATTTTCTTAATCATAAAGAATATTTTCTTCATCATGATGCATATTTTTTCATCATGATGCATATTTTCTTCATTGTGATGCATATTTTCTTCATCATGATGCTAATTTTCTTCATCATTATGCTCATTTCCTTCATCATGATGCTCATTTTCTTCATCAAGATGCATATTTTTACATCATGATGCATATTTTCTTCATCATGATGCTCATTTTCTTCATCATGATGTATATTTTCTTCATCATTATGCTCATTTACTTCATCATGATGCATATTTTCTTCATCATGATGCTCGTTTTCTTCATCATAATGCACATTTTCTTCATCATGATGCACATTTTCTTCATCATGATGCACATTTCTTCATCATGATGCTCATTTCATTCATCATGATGCTCATTTCTTTCATCATGGTGCTCATTTACTTCATCATGATGATCATTTCTTTCAACGTGATGCTCATTTCCTTAATAATAATGCAAATTTTCTTCATCATGATGTATATTTTTTTCATCATGATGCATATTTTCTTCATCATGATGCTCATTTTCTTCATCATGAAGCACATTTTCTTCATCGTGATGCTCATTTTCTTTATCGTGATGCATATTTTCTTCATCATGATTCACATTTTCTTCATCAAGATGCTCATTTTCTTCATCGTGATGCATATTTTCTTCATCATGATGCATATTTTTTTCATCATGATGCTCATTTTCTTCATCATGATGCTCATTTCCTTAATCATGATGCTTATTTTCTTCATCATGATGCTCATTTTCTTCATCATGATGCATAGTTTCTTCATCATGATGTTTAGTTTATTTATCATGATGCATATTTTCTTCATAATGATGCTCATTTACTTCGTCATGATGCTCATTTCTTTCATCATGATTCTCATTTTCTTCATTATGATGCACATTTTCTTCATCATGATGCATATTTTCTTCATCACGATGCTCATTTTCTTTGTCATGATGCTCACTCTTTCATCATGATGTTCATTTTTTCATCATGATGCTCATTTTCTTCATTATGATGCACATTTTCTTCATCATGATGCATATTTTCTTCATCATGATGCTCATTTTCTTCTTCATGATGCATATTTTCTTCATCATGATGCCTATTTTCTTCATCATGATGCTCATTTCCTTCATCATTATGGTCATTTCCTTCATCATGATGCTCATTTTCTTCATCATGATGCATATTTTCTTCATCATGATGCTCATTTTCTTAATCATAAAGAATATTTTCTTCATCATGATGCATATTTTTTCATCATGATGCATATTTTCTTCATTGTGATGCATATTTTCTTCATCATGATGCTAATTTTCTTCATCATTATGCTCATTTCCTTCATCATGATGCTCATTTTCTTCATCAAGATGCATATTTTTACATCATGATGCATATTTTCTTCATCATGATGCTCATTTTCTTCATCATGATGTATATTTTCTTCATCATTATGCTCATTTACTTCATCATGATGCATATTTTCTTCATCATGATGCTCGTTTTCTTCATCATAATGCACATTTTCTTCATCATGATGCACATTTTCTTCATCATGATGCACATTTCTTCATCATGATGCTCATTTCATTCATCATGATGCTCATTTCTTTCATCATGGTGCTCATTTCCTTCATCATGATGATCATTTCTTTCAACGTGATGCTCATTTCCTTAATAATAATGCAAATTTTCTTCATCATGATGTATATTTTTTTCATCATGATGCATATTTTCTTCATCATGATGCTCATTTTCTTCATCATGAAGCACATTTTCTTCATCGTGATGCTCATTTTCTTTATCGTGATGCATATTTTCTTCATCATGATGCACATTTTCTTCATCATGATGCTCATTTTCTTCATCGTGATGCATATTTTCTTTATCATGATGCATATTTTTTTCATCATGATGCTCATTTTCTTCATCATGATGCTCATTTCCTTAATCATGATGCTTATTTTCTTCATCATGATGCTCATTTTCTTCATCATGATGCATAGTTTCTTCATCATGATGTTTAGTTTATTTATCATGATGCATATTTTCTTCATCATGATGCTCATTTACTTCGTCATGATGCTCATTTCTTTCATCATGATTCTCATTTTCTTCATTATGATGCACATTTTCTTCATCATGATGCATATTTTATTCATCATGATGCTCATTTTCTTCTTCATGATGCATATTTTCTTCATCATGATGCCTATTTTCTTCATCATGATGCTCATTTCCTTCATCATTATGGTCATTTCCTTCATCATGATGCGCATTTTCTTCATCATGATGCATATTTTCTTCATCATGATGCTCATTTTCTTAATCATAAAGAATATTTTCTTCATCATGATGCATATTTTTTCATCATGATGCATATTTTCTTCATTGTGATGCATATTTTCTTCATCATGATGCTAATTTTCTTCATCATTATGCTCATTTCCTTCATCATGATGCTCATTTTCTTCATCAAGATGCATATTTTTACATTATGATGCATATTTTCTTCATCATGATGCTCATTTTCTTCATCATGATGTATATTTTCTTCATCATTATGCTCATTTACTTCATCATGATGCATATTTTCTTCATCATGATGCTCGTTTTCTTCATCATAATGCACATTTTCTTCATCATGATGCACATTTTCTTCATCATGATGCACATTTCTTCATCATGATGCTCATTTCATTCATCATGATGCTCATTTCTTTCATCATGGTGCTCATTTCCTTCATCATGATGATCATTTCTTTCAACGTGATGCTCATTTCCTTAATAATAATACAAATTTTCTTCATCATGATGCATATTTTCTTCATCAAGATGCTCATTTTCTTCATCGTAATTCATATTTTCTTCATCATGATGCATATTTTTTTCATCATGATTCATATTTTCTTCATCATGATGCTCATTTTCTTCATCATGAAGCACATTTTCTTCATCATGATGCTCATTTTCTTTATCGTGATGCATATTTTCTTCATCATGATGCACATGTTCTTCATCATGATGCACATTTTCTTCATCATGATGCATATTATCTTCATCATAATGCATATTTTCTTCATCATGATGATGTTTTCTTCATCATGATGCATATTTTTTTATCATGATGAATATTTTCTTCATCATGATGCATATTTTCTTCATCACGATGCTCATTTTCTTTGTCATGATGCTCACTCTTTCATCATGATGCTCATTTTTTCATCATGATGCTCATTTTCTTCATTATGATGCACATTTTCTTCATCATGATGCATATTTTCTTCATCATGATGCTCATTTTCTTCTTCATGATGCATATTTTCTTCATCATGATGCCTATTTTCTTCATCATGATGCTCATTTCCTTCATCATTATGGTCATTTCCTTCATCATGATGCTCATTTTCTTCATCATGATGCATATTTTCTTCATCATGATGCTCATTTTCTTAATCATAAAGAATATTTTCTTCATCATGATGCATATTTTTTCAGCATGATGCATATTTTCTTCATTGTGATGCATATTTTCTTCATCATGATGCTAATTTTCTTCATCATTATGCTCATTTCCTTCATCATGATGCTCATTTTCTTCATCAAGATGCATATTTTTACATCATGATGCATATTTTCTTCATCATGATGCTCATTTTCTTCATCATGATGTATATTTTCTTCATCATTATGCTCATTTACTTCATCATGATGCATATTTTCTTCATCATGATGCTCGTTTTCTTCATCATAATGCACATTTTCTTCATCATGATGCACATTTTCTTCATCATGATGCACATTTCTTCATCATGATGCTCATTTTATTCATCATGATGCTCATTTCTTTCATCATGGTGCTCATTTCCTTTATCATGATGATCATTTCTTTCAACGTGATGCTCATTTCCTTAATAATAATGCAAATTTTCTTCATCATGATGCATATTTTCTTCATCAAGATGCTCATTTTCTTCATCGTAATTCATATTTTCTTCATCATGATGCATATCTTTTTCATCATGATTCATATTTTCTTCATCATGATGCTCATTTTCTTCATCATGAAGCACATTTTCTTCATCATGATGCTCATTTTCTTTATCGTGATGCATATTTTCTTCATCATGATGCACATTTTCTTCATCATGATGCTCATTTTCTTCATCATGATGCATATTATCTTCATCATAATGCATATTTTCTTCATCATGATGATGTTTTCTTCATCATGATGCATATTTTTTTATCATGATGAATATTTTCTTCATCATGATGCATATTTTCTTCATCACGATGCTCATTTTCTTTGTCATGATGCTCACTCTTTCATCATGATGCTCATTTTTTCATCATGATGCTCATTTTCTTTATCATGATGCATATTTTCTTCATCATGATGCATATTTTCTTCATCATGATGCTCATTTTCTTCATCATGATGCTCATTTCCTTCATCATGATGCTCAATTTCCTCATCATGATGCTTATTTCGTTCATCATGATGCTCAATTCCTTCATCATGATGCTCATTTTCTTCATCATGATGCTCATTTTCTTCATCATGATGATCATTTCCTTCATCGTGATGTTCATTTCCTTCATCATGATGCAAATTTTCTTCATCGTGATGCATATTTTCTTCATCGTGATGCATATTTTCTTCATCAAGATGCTCATTTTCTTCATCATAATGCATATTTACTTCATCATGATGCATATTTTCTTCATCATGATGCTCACTTTTCTTCATCATGATGCTCATTTCCTATATCATTATGCTCATTTTCTTCATCATGATGCATATTTTCTTCATCATGATGCTCATTTTCTTCGTCAAGATGCTCATTTTCTTCATCATGATGCTTATTTTCTTCATCATGATACATATTTTCTTCATCATGATGCTCATTTTCTTCATCATGATGCATATTTTCTTCGTCATGAAGCTCATTTTCTTCATCATGATGCTCATTTCCTACATCATGATGCTCATTTTCTTCATCATGATGCATATTTTCTTCATCATGATGCTCATTTTCTTCATCGTGATGCGTATTTTCTTCATCGTGATGCATATTTTCTTCATCAAGATGCTCATTTTCTTCATCATAATGCATATTTTCTTCATCATGATGCATCTTTTCTTCATCATGATGCTCACTTTTCTTCATCATGATGCTCATTTTCTTCATCATGATGCATATTTTTCATCATGATGCATATTTTCTTCATCATGATGCTCATTTTCTTCATCGTGACGCTCATTTTCTTCATTATGACGCTCATTTTCTTTATCGTGATGCATATTTTCTTCATCATGATGCACATTTTCTTCATCATGATGCTCATTTTCATCATTATGATGCATATTGTCTTCATCATGATGCATATTTTCTTCATCATGATGCTCATTTCCTTCATCATGATGCTCATTTTCTTCATCATAATGCATATTTTTTTCATCATGGTGCTCATTTTCTTCATCATGATGCTCATTTCCTTAATCATGATGCTTATTTTCTTCATCATGATGCTCATTTTCTTCATCATGATGCATAGTTTCTTCATCATGATGTTTAGTTTATTCATCATGATGCATATTTTCTTCATCATGATGCTCATTTACTTCGTCATGATGCTCATTTCTTTCATCATGATTCTCATTTTCTTCATTATGATGCACATTTTCTTCATCATGATGCATATTTTCTTCATCATGATGCTCATTTTCTTCTTCATGATGCATATTTTCTTCATCATGATGCCTATTTTCTTCATCATGATACTCATTTCCTTCATCATTATGCTCATTTCCTTCATCATGATGCTCATTTTCTTCATCATGATGCATATTTTCTTCATCATGATGCTCATTTTCTTAATCATAAAGAATATTTTCTTCATCATGATGCATATTTTTGTTGGATTGTATACTAAAAGTCTAGCTTTTTGTATGAACAATGTTATAACAATTAATTTGAAATGAGAATCATATGATCAAATGATTGCATATTATAATTTATTTATATGTTCGATGCAATAGTCCACTTACTTTATACTGTAGATAATATGTTGTTGGGCAATTGGATCTTGTGGCTCAAACGTGATCGTTAGTAAACAGGCAAACAATAAACAGCGGAAGCTATTAAATCTTGTTTACCGTACTTCTGGGTTGATGTAGAGGATGAACCGTTGCAGAGAACCACCTCTTAATCTTCTGCAGTATGTCCCAAGTTGAATCCTGCTGTTGTGTGGGCAACAATCCGCAGGATTCTCTCAATCTGCTCCTGTTCTTTCTAACTGTCAAATGAGGCACTGACTTCGGGTTAACAGGAATTGAGATAACTTATTTATAAGGGCTACTGCAGGGACCAGGAGGAGAAATTGGGCTGGGCCTCAATTGAATTTAATTAACCAAGCTTAGCCCAAAGCTTTTAATTAAATCCAATAATAATAATATAGTCCACTAAAATATTATTATTGCACTACCCATCCAATCCCAAATTATGTTCTGGGCTCCTTCTTATTTTAAGCCCGATAGTCTCCCCATGTTTAAGATATTCAATGTCCATTAATTAATTAAGTTACTGACAACTCAAATTAATTAATATCTCATCCAAGAGTAGTACCACTCAACCTTTTTATCATGCCGAAAATTAATCCACTTGCAAGATTTACATGATAAACCTTATGAGCTCCTCAAGGGGACATCATCAACCTATGACGGACATGGATTCCTTCTACAATCAACAGCACACCATAGATACAGCACTACTTCCCAACTCACCGAGTTTGTTGATTTAATACTTATAAATCTCACCCATTGATGAATCAAAGAAATACATACTGTCCTACGTGTCGAGGTTATTGTATAGGGATTAAGAGCACGAACTTCCATAATAACAGAGATCAAGTTCTACTATATAGTCAGTATAAGACGAACGATCTCCGATAGAGAGTCCCCGTCTATCTCGGTTGTGAGCATCTGTTTATACTTTATAAGGAAACCGATAATATGATCTTCCGCGTGTTGTCGCACAACATATTATCTACAGTATAAAGTAAATGGACTATTGCATCATGCATATAAAATAAATTATAAGATGCAATCATTTGATCAATAATTCTCATTTCAAATATTGTTATGACATTGTTCATACTAAAGCTAGACTTTTAGTATACAATCCAACAATCTCCCACTTATACTAAAAGACTATGCTGTCATGTCTTCTGCCATACATCTGATTCCTACTCCCACTTATGCGACCATTAAAAGCTCTCGCCTTAAGGTCCTTGTAAATGGTTTACTAGGTCATCATCCGATGTAAGCTAGGCGACAACAACCTTCCCCTCATCATACAATTTCTCGTAACAAGTGGTACTCGCGCTCCATGTGTTTAATTGCCTTGTGGACTTTTGATTTCTTCAAGTTTGCAACTGCACCAATATCATCAATGTAAATTTTGATTACCTTGGGCAAACTTAGAAACACTTCATAGTCCATCATGAAGTCTCTAGAGTCATATAGATACTTTGGCTGCCTCATAGGCTCCAATTCATCATCTTTCCATGATGGAGTCCGGAGTCTGAAATGTATTTCTATACAACACTCCTCCACATTATGACTCTACTTCCTAAGATTAAACACATAACCTTTGAGGTGAATTTACTGCCGTCCAATCTGACTAAAAAATCTGAATCTACGTAATCCACAAGAAGCAGTGAATCTGTTTAGTAAATCCACATATAATTTCCAGTCCTTCTTAGGCACTTTATATATGTCTTACTACAGTTCATCATTCTTGTTCCAGGTTACGTTGATACTCACTGTTCATGCATCCAGCAAAACAGATATCCAATATCGTTCATAGCATTCCTTAGATTAAGCTTCCTTATTCGCCGAAGCATAAGGAACCGCTTTCATCCTCTTTATCTTCTTCTTGTGTCTCAAAGACACATTCACTTAGATAAATTTACATGCTAAACGAGTATGGACTGTATCATTTTATGAAACTTGAGATAAGCATAATATCCTTTCTTGTGATCCGTATTACCGTGATTAAAAGGATATATTTTGCCTTTCTTAAGTTCTTAATCTCTACCGCTTTATTAACCGTACCGATACGGCCCATAATACTCTTTCATTGTCTCCAATGAGCAAGATACTATCTACGTATAGTACAAGAAACACCACCACGTTTCCATCACTCTTTACAATACACAAGATACATCCGTTGATTGATTTAAATCCGTGCCACTGGATTACCTAATCAAAACAGATGCTTCACGATCTCAAAGATTGCTTTAGTCCATCGCTGGACATTTTTAAGCTTACTATAAAAATGCTATTAGTACTTTGCAATGAATCACTCTGGTTGCTTCACATAGATGTTTTCCTCAAGACTTCCAATCAGGAAAGCTGTCTTAACATCTATTTGATGTTCCTCATAATTCAATATGAGCAGCAATAAATAAAAGAATCCGGATCAACATAAGCATAGCTACCAGCGAATATGTTCCCTCATAATCGAACCATTTCTTTCTGAGTACACTTTTTCGCAACAAGCTTTGCTTCCAAGGTTTTCACCTTTCCATATGATCCTCTTTTATTTCCTTTGACCCTTGCAATGGCTTTTACACCATTTAGTGGTCATACAAGTTCCCAAATTTAATATAGAATCTGTAGATTCTATTTCAACATACATTGCAACTTACTAAGATTCCGCATTTTAATCTTGTAGTGCTACGTCGTATCCGTGGGACAATACCATGTTCACTAGGGATTCAGTCTTACGACTCTCCCAAAACATATATTTATGGGTTGTCATACAACACTCCCACTACGACAAGGCACTACATGTAATTGTGTATCAGACGTGACACGCGTTGCAGTTTACCTTGTGGTATATCCTCTTGTACACTTGGTACTTATACTTAGTGTTTTCCTCTCACTACCTTTAGAACAACTTATACATGGGTTTGTGATTTATTACATAGTCCTTTTCCAAAAATCTAGTTATTGAGTTAACAATTATCCTTCGATCTTTTGGACTAAATAAATCACTATCCATTTTTCTAGAATATCCCATATACAGACAAACGTTTCACGAATTACTGTATCTAGGGCATATCCATAAAATGAATTTAATTATTCCAAATAATCCATCATCTATCTAATCATAACCATAAGAGCCTTATACCTTTACCCACCACACCATTCAGCTGGGGCATGCCCGGTGTAGTCAACTTGAGATTTAATCTCAACTTCTGATTAATAGCTCCTAACTATCCTAAGAGGTATTTACCACCACGGTTAAACCGTAATGACTACCTCTTGCCTGGATAATATTAGGTCTGCTTGAATCAGAATGAACTTATTCCAACATATATATCTTTGGCTCTACACTCCACAGCTTTGAAAAGGCAGTTAATCAATTTTACTTTTAAGCAGGACTCGCAAGTTTGATAGTTTCCACTTCAGATAAACTTTACGGTCCATCGGCTATCAACTTTTGAATCCTACTCAAGTAAAATGAATTAGTCTTAGACGCCAAATGTATGTTTAGTTCATCTCTGAAGGTTCCTTTCTCTTACTAATATTAGAAGATGCATTATTAATTACTATTTCTTGCATCTGTGGGATGAACATGATTCAAGAGTATAATTATTATCCACCAACGTACTATAACGGATTATACCCCCATTCCTCATCATTATGACCATGTCATATAAATGAAATGAAGTATCCATCCGTTAATGCATAGAAACCGAAATTAAATTCTTTCCATGAAAACGTACGTAAAGATAATTTCTCATAATCAATCATTTATTCCTATCATAAGATAGATAAATAACTCCCACTGCAATAGCCACTACCTTCGTAGTTTTACCCATGTCATAACTATCTTATCCTCACTTAGTAATAAACATTTAGTGATTCCAGTATCTACACACTTCGTGTTAATAGATGCCATCACTAATCATGTTTAAACAACTAGTGAATAAGATATTAAACTTGTTCACTTTATGATGAAAATGGCTTTTCTTTGCCACATGTTTTGTCAGAAGTCTCCCACCATATACATCCTCTAGTATTTCAGGTAGAACTTTCTCAAAACATCAAGGCTAAACATGGAGAATAAAATTGATTTAGGTTTCCCTTTCAATTTATACTCCAAGCTTTTCCAATTCATTCATCAAATTCTATCATGATCTTGCGCCTTTTAAATTACTCAAGTATCTGAAGAGTTACATGAGTTCATCATATTTCTATGATCCTCTCATCTCTTCACTAAAGACTTTAATAGGCATCATGAGCCGTCCTTTGAGAGAACACATGTATTTTCTTAAGCAGTAAATTTCAAAATTAAGATTCTTTTCTAATCAGTTAATTTGGACAAGTAAATATAATTTCTTTTAGTTAACAATTAGTGAGACTAAAACTATTCGAAATACAGAGAATCACGATTAAATTTACTGATCAAAACTTCGAATTTTATCCTTTTATATTGTTTCCCTCAAAACAATATAAAATAAAATTCACCGACATCTCAAGCACCGTGAGTCTGCAAGTCACGTTAGTGTGGACGTTTACAAACCCGAACATTTACAAGAGAAGGTTTTACCCATTAATTTCATTTGTCAACCTAACTTTATGACAAAATAATTAATAGTCGGTTACTCTTTAGCCATGCAAATAATAGCAGTGACTCCGTTGGGGAGGATACTAATTATTTACACCTAAGTGTACACCATTATTTGATCCCAAGTCCACTGCGCGAGCTTATGTGCCTTACAGTTGGAGAAGTACACACGCGCTCGGGTAGCTTCCTACAATCATCAATTATAAGTTTGTACCAGTGTACCGCACACAAACTCATCCGTTAGGGAGGAAGGCCTATGCCAACACGCAAGTTTATGTGCCACATTACAAACAATAATTATTTATGAAGTCTGTACCAGTGATCCGTGAATAAACTCATCCGTTAGGGAGGAAGGCCTATGCCAACACGCAAGTTTACTCACATCACTTACAAACCAATAATGGAGGCCGCGGGAATTTATTACCAATCCCCTCTCCCACTTAGTTATTTAACACCGAGGGTTTTAACATGCATATAATATTCCAGAATAAAATATACAAAATAGCATGCTTCTATTAACAGCAATTTAAATAAATAAATTACATAGAACATGTCTTTCACATATACAACAATAATTGACAATTAAATCAATTAATCAGTTATATAACATAATTAATTGTATAAATAGTGGATCAATTAATTTGGGCCTGAAGAGCATCAAATAAGCACAAAATGAGCAGCAGATTAATTAATTAATCATACTCATTATCTATGGCCCATAATCTTAGCCCAAAACTAAATTAATTCCACTAAGCCCACTAGCACAAAATTAGTCCATTAATAAAATTAATTAATTATGCTTGGTCCATTACCCACAATTAATTAAAATATGATCAAGCCCAATTATCCAGCATGTACACGGCCCAGCAGCCCAACATCATTTAATTAAAATTGGGCCATTTAACTACATCCCAAAACCATTTAATTAAAATTGAGCAGCCTACAAGCTTTATTATTGAAAAGGGCCGATCATATTTCTGGTCCATTAATAAAACAATCAGCCCTTTAGCATTTTAATAATTAGGTCCAGCCCACTATTAAAAAAGGGCCCAACTGCCCAAATTAAAGCCCAGCTAGACAGCCCATAACACAAACTGCTGCCCTCATCATCCCAACAGCCGCAGAAGTCCCTCAACTCCTCAGGCGATAACCGGCGCTACAGGGCCCGCTCCCGCCGGCGCCGCCGCCAACAGCCCACCGAAAAAATGCCGTTAGCCCGCCGCCGACAGTTCCAAGCCTTGAAGCATCACCATCGCGCCACCAGCTGGCAATCGCCCCACAGCCGCGCCTGCCCAAACCGCCACCATCGATCATCAGCCACCAACAGGCTGACCAGATCAAAAATCGCGTCTTTCCGGCGAGGTGCGACGCAGTCCAGTGCCGCCGCGCAGCCGCGCGATTCCCACACGCTAGCTTCGTTCCCGACGAACGCCGACCTTAGTCCACCAGATCCGGCCGAAACATCCAGCGAGTCGTATTCGTCTCCGACAATCCGCCTGGAACGTTGCTCCCTCAGCCCACCGTTGTCCGCCTGCTTCGAATCCGCAGTCCAGATCGATCTTTCATGGCTGTCGTCGGCCGTTTCCGTTCATCACCCGCCGCCGCTTTGACTCCGTCGCTCAGCCGCGTGCCACCACCAGCGCAGCCAGATTGCTCCGCGACGTGCCCCGATCTGAACGGATCTGTCTCGACCTGCGCCGATCTGCCCAGCCGGAGCTTACGTCGATCGAGATCTTAGCGTTGGTTCAGGCATCGTCCAGACGCCTCACCGTGGAGTCCTAGCCGCTGCGACTCAATCGAACCAGTCGAACCCCGACTAGCGACCCCGGTCAGGCGTCATTTTTTTATTTTTTTTTCGTCGGATGTACACCCACCGTACAGTGTGTGAGTGTGTGTGATTTAAAGAATACAGCAGACTGATTGACATTATGTGTATTAAAGCAGCATGAACAGTGTATACATTCAAACTCCAATCACATAATCACAAACGTACTTCTCAACACATACAGACTGCTCAACATGCGATTAACCCAGATTATATTCATTTAATCAAAAAATCACAAACCTTACTGATCACGTTTCACCACGAAACCAATGCTCTGATACCAATTGTTGGGCAATTGGATCTTGTGGCTCAAACGTGATCGTTAGTAAACAGGCAAACAATAAACAGCGGAAGCAATTAAATCTTGTTTATCGTACTTCTGGGTTGATGTAGAGGATGAACCGTTGCAGAGAACCACCTCTCAATCTTCTGCAGTATGTCCCAAGTTGAATCCTGCTGTTGTGTGGGTAACAATCCGCAGGATTCTCTCAATCTGCTCCTGTTCTTTCTAACTGTCAAATGAGGCACTGACTTCGGGTTAACAGGAACTGAGATAACTTATTTATAAGGGCTACTGCAGGGACCAGGAGGAGAAATTGGGGTGGGCCTCAATTGAATTTAATTAACCAAGCTTAGCCCAAAGCTTTTAATTAAATCCAATAATAATAATATAGTCCACTAAAATATTATTATTGCACTACCCATCCAATCCCAAATTATGTTCTGGGCTCCTTCTTATTATAAGCCCGATAGTCTCCCCATGTTTAAGATATTCAATGTCCATTAATTAATTAAGTTACTGACAACTCAAATTAATTAATATCTCATCCAAGAGTAGTACCACTCAACCTTTTTATCATGCCGAAAATTAATCCACTTGCAAGATTTACATGATAAACCTTATGAGCTCCTCAAGGGGACATTATCAACCTATGACGGACATGGATTCCTTCTACAATCAACAGCACACCATAGATACAGCACTACTTCCCAACTCACCGAGTTTGTTGATTTAATACTTATAAATCTCACTCATTGATGAATCAAAGAAATACATACTGTCCTACGTGTCGAGGTTATTGTATAGGGATTAAGATCACGAACTTCCATAATAACAGAGATCAAGTTCTACTATATAGTCAGTATAAGACGAACGATCTCAAGCGGTCCTACTCAATACACACAAGTGCACTAATGTGATTCTATAGCCAAGACAAGCTAATACCAAACCACACTACAACCATACCGATAGAGAGTCCCCGTCTATCTCGGTTGTGAGCATCTGTTTATACTTTATAAGGAAACCGATAATATGATCTTCCGCGTGTTGTCGCACAACATATTATCTACAGTATAAAGTAAATGGACTATTGCATCATGCATATAAAATAAATTATAAGATGCAATTATTTGATCAATAATTCTCATTTCAAATATTGTTATGACATTGTTCATACTAAAGCTAGACTTTTAGTATACAATCCAACAGTGCGACAACACGCGAAAGATCATATTATCGGTTTCCTTATAAAGTATAAACAGATGCTCACAACCGAGATAGACGGGGACTCTCTATCGGGATGATTGTAGTGTGGTTTGGTATTAGCTTGTCTTGGCTATAGAATCACATTAGTGCACTTATGTGTATTGAGCAGGACGGCTTGAAATCGTTCGACTTATACTGACTTATAGGAGAACTTGATCTCAGTTATTATGGAAGTTTGTGCTCTTAATCCCTATACAATAACCTCGACATGTAGGGCAATATGTATTTCTTTGATTCATCAATGGGTGAGATTTACATGTAATTAAATCAACAAACTCGATGAGTTGGGAAATAGTGCTGTCTCTATGGTGTGCTGTTGATTGTAGAAGGAATCCGTGTCCGAAATAGTGCTGTCTTTCTTCATCATGATGCATATTTTCTTCATCATGATGCTTATTTTCTTCTTCATGATGCATATTTTCTTCATCATGATGCCTATTTTCTTCATCATGATGCTCATTTCCTTCATCATTATGCTCATTTCCTTCATCATGATGCTCATTTTCTTCATCATGATGCATATTTTCTTCATCATGATGCTCATTTTCTTAATCATAAAGAATATTTTCTTCATCATGATGCATATTTTTGTTGGATTGTATACTAAAAGTCTAGCTTTTTGTATGAACAATGTTATAACAATTAATTTGAAATGAGAATCATATGATCAAATGATTGCATCTTATAATTTATTTATATGTTCGATGCAATAGTCCACTTACTTTATACTGTAGATAATATGTTGAGCGACAACACGCGGAAGATCATATTATCGGTTTCCTTATAAAGTATAAACAGATGCTCACAACCGAGATAGACGGGGACTCTCTATCGGGATGGTTGTAGTGTGGTTTGGTGTTAGCTTGTCTTGGCTATAGAATCACATTAGTGCACTTGTGTGTATTGAGCAGGACCGCTTGAAATCGTTCGACTTATACTGACTTATAGGAGAACTCGATCTCAGTTATTATGGAAGTTCGTGCTCTTAATCCCTATACAATAACCTCGACACGTAGGGCAGTATGTATTTCTTTGATTCATCAATGGGTAAGATTTACATGTAATTAAATCAACAAACTCGATGAGTTGGGAAATAGTGCTGTCTCTATGGTGTGCTGTTGATTGTAGAAGGAATCCGTGTCTGTCATAGGTTGATGATGTCCCCTTGAGGAGCTCATAAGGATTATCATGTAAACCCTGCAGGTGGAATTTATTCCGGCATGATAATGAGGTTGAGTGGTACTACTCTTGGATGAAATATTAATTAATTGAGTTGTCAGTAACTTAAATTAATTAATGGACATTGTATATCTTAAACATGGGGAGACTAACGGGCTCATAATAAGAAGGAGCCCAAAACGTAATTTTGGGATTGGTACGGTAGTGCAATAATAATATTTTAGTGGAATATATTATTATTATTGGACTTAAGTATAAGCTTTGGGTTAAGCTTGGATACTTAAGCCCAATGGAGGCCCAACCCAATTTCTCCTCCTGGTCCCTGCTGTAGCCCATGTATATAAGTCACCTCAGCTTATCTGGAATCATAATCTAATCTAATCTAACTGATTATTCACGTGTGAAGAGGGTTGAGAGCAGATTGAGGAGGTCTCATAGATCGTCGCCCACACGACGTCGAGATCGGACTTGGGACATACAGCAGAAGATCAGAAGGTAGTTTGCTGCTGCTGTTTGCGACCTTGCAAAATTTGTATAAATTCGTACATTGCTCAGAATTTGATGATCAATATACTGACGGAAATCCGTCAAAGAGAGAATCGTCTGAACGCAAAGATCACTCAATTCTGACATCAAACGAGGAAGTTATGGCCATTCTCGTGGAACTGCGCAGGCTACCTGCGAGAAACAATCTTCATCAACATACCTTGGTGAACGGTAATCGTTTCTATGATTTATTGCTTCCGCTGTGATAGAAACGCATGGTATCCTAACAGGTCACGTTAACCAAATGATCGAGCGCCAACAATTGGTATCAGAGCTTCGGTTTCGTGGTGAAGCGTGACACGTTAGGCTAGGGTTTATGTGATTAATTTTTTGAAATTAGGATCGCATGTTTAGGGTTTTGGTTTACTGCGCAAACCATGAATATCCCTATGTGAAATATACCTTATATCATATCTGTTCGTTGATGGTTGTGTGTGAGAGGATTCGACGAAAACTGTTCGTCAATTTCACATGGAAGGAAGAAATTGAGAGAAAATCCAGCGCAGTGATATTGCAGAGGCAATAACCGGAGTTTCAACCGTCGGATCAGGCTGAATTTTTTTCAGCATGTTCGGATTTTGTGGATGTACATTCTAACGGTGAAGATCGTATTTGAGCTTTTTGTTGTCGGGAATACGCCGAAAACAGAAGCAGTTTTTTGGGCGATTCTGTTCTGCGCAGTCGAGAGAAAAGAGTCGTTACTCACAAAATAACCGTTGGATCGATCTGTAATTTGGACAGCATGTTCAGGACTTACAGTAGTAGATTCTGGACGGTGCAGATTGGATTCTGAGGTTCTTTCAGTTTCGAAATACGAACGACAGTTGGTGTAGTTTGGTGTTGCGCGTTGGGCTGAACTTGGTTCCATGTAAGTAGGCCCTTGGACGAGCGACAGTCCGGGCGAGGGGCACTCGTCAAGGCACTTGGGGCGCTCCCTGACATGATTGGTGGTGGGATATGACGATGGACGTCTTGGGGCACAAGCATCCTGCTTGTTGCGTAAGGCATCGATTCCACAGTAGGAGTGTTGGACAAGACATTAAAATTTAGAGGCGTTTTTATTCCTAATATATATAATTGTCATAATTGATTTAATTGTCTATTATTGTTATATATATATATGGATGCCTGATCTCTATGATTTATTGTCTTATATAGAAGCATGCTAGATTGCGTATTATATTTGGTATATTATATGCATGTATTGCTAGAGTGTTGGATAAGACATCCAATTTTAGGAAAACTAATTCCTAATATATAACTGCCATAATAGATTGTATATTATTGTTATATATGGATGTCGAATTAATTCCTAATATATGACTGCTATAATTGATTTAATAATCTATTATTGTCATATATGGATGTCGAATTAATTCCTAATATATAACTTCTATAATTGATTGTCTATTATTGTTATATATGGATGTTGAATTGATTCCTAATATATAACTGACATAATTGATTTAATTATCTATTATTGTTATATATGGTTGCTCGTCGATATCGATGATTTTGATAATCTAGACGATATGACGATCGATATCGATAGTTTTGGAATGTTGATAATCTTGATGTTTTTCGAATATTTGATAATCTAGTCGATATCGATGATTTTGATAATCTGGACGATATCGACGGTCGATATTGATGGTTTCGAAAATTGGACAATCTGGAAATTTCAAAAATTTGATAGTCTGGAAGTCTTTGCTGATATTCGTGCCTGGTGGCGAACAATCGAATTCGCTGATATATAACTGTTAATGATTTATTTAATTATTGATTATTGTTATATATGTATGCATGACTCTCTGAGATTTACTGCCTTATGTGCCGTAATAGAAGCATGCTAGCGTTGCGTATTTTATTCTGAATATCATATGCATGTAAAAACCCTCGGTGTTAAATTACTAAGTGGGAGAGGGGATTGATAAATATTCCCGCGGCCTCCATTATTGGTTTGTAAGTGATGTGAGTAAACTTGCGTGTTGGCAATAGGCCTTTCTCCCTAACGGATGAGTTTATTCATGGATCACTGGTACAAACTTCATTACATAATTATTGTTTGTAATATGGCACATGAACTTGCGTGTTGGCAATAGGTCTTCCTCCCTAACGGATGAGTTTATGTGGGGCTCACTAGTACAAACTTATAATTGATGATTGTAGGAAGCTATCCAAGCGCGTGTGTACTTCTCCAACTGTAAGGCACACAAGCTCGCGCAGTGGACTTGGGATCAAATAATGGTGTACACTTAGGTGTAAATAATTAGTATCCTCCCCAACGGAGTCACTGCTATTATTTGCATGGCTAAAGAGGAACCGACTATTAATTATTTTGTCATAAAGTTAGGTTGACAAATGAAATTAATGGTAAAATCTTCTCTTGTAAATGTTCGGGTTTGTAAACGTCCACACTAACGTGGCTTGCAGACTCACGGTGCTTGAGATGTCGGTGAATTTTATTTTTATATTGTTTTGAGGGAATCAATATAAAAGGATAAAATTCGAAGTTTTGATCGGTAAATTTAATCGTGATTCTCTGATTTTCAAATGGTTTTATCTCACATATTATTAACTAAAAGAAATTATATTTACTTGTCCAAATTAGATGATTAGAAAAGAATCTTGGTTTTGAATTTTACTGCTTAAGAAAATACATGTGTGTTCTCACAAGGGACGTCTCATGATGCCTATTAAAGTCTCTAGTGAAGAGATGAGAGGTTCATAGAAATATGATGGTCTCATGTAACTCTTCGGATACTTGAGTAAGTTAAAAGGCAGAAAATCATGATTTAATTTGATGAATGAATTGGGAAAGCATGGAGTATAAATTGAAGGGAAACCTAGATCAATTTAATTCTTCGTGAATTGCCTAGATGTTTTTGAGTAAGTTCCACCTGAATTACAATAGGATGTATATGGTGGAAAACTTCTGGCAAAACATGTGGCAAAGGAAAGCCATTTTCATCATAATGTGAACAAGTTTTATATCTTATTCACTAGTTGTTTAAAACATGATTATTGATGGCATTTACTGACACGAAGTGTGTAGATACTGGAATCACTAAATGTTTATTACTAAGTGAGGATAAGATTGTTATGACATGGGTAAAACTACAAGAATAGTGGCTATTGCAGTGGGAGTTGTCTATTTATCTAATGATATGAATAGACGTTTGATTATGAGAAATTATTTTACGTACGTTTTCATAGAAAGAATTTGATTTCGGTTTCTATGCATTAATAGATGGATACTCCATTTCATTTAAATGGCATGGTCATTATAATGAAGGATAGAGTTGTAATCTGTTATTGTACGTTGGTGAACAATTTGTATACTCTTAAATCATGTATATTCCACAGATGCAACAAATAGTAATTAATAATGAATCTTCTAATCTTAGTAAGAGAAAGATACTTTCGGATATGAACTAAACTTATATTTGGCATCTAAGACTAGATCATTTTACTTGAGTAGGATTCAAAAGTTGATAGCCGATAGACCCTTAGGTTTATCTGAAGTGAAAACTATCTGACTTTTGAGTCTTGCTTGGGAGTAAAAATGACTAATTGCTTTTTCAAGGCAAAGGGGTGCAGAACCAAAGATATATATGTTGGAATTAGTTCATTATGATTTATGTGGTCCTAAGATTGTCCGGATGAGAGGTGGATATGAATATTCGTCAATCGATCATTATTCTAGATATCGATATATTTATTTGATGCACTGCATGTCTAAGTTTTTTTGATTAATTCAAGAATTGCAAGGCTGGTACAGTGAAGCGTCATAGAAAATATATCAAGTAATGACGATTTAATCGTCATTACGAGTACCTCTTAGGATAGTTAGGAGCTATTAATCAGAGGTTGAGATTAAATCTCAAGTGGTCTACACCGGGCATGCCCCAGCTGAATGGTGTGGTGGATAGAAGGAATAAGACTCTTATGGTAATGATTAGATAGATGATGAATTATTTGGAATTACTTAATTCATTTTATGGATAAGCCCTAGAAACAGTAATTCATTTGAATGTTTGTCTGTTTGTGGGATATGCTATAAAAATGAAGGTGATTTATTTAGTCTAAAAGATCGAAGGGTGATTGTTAACACAAACACTAGATTTTTGGAAAGAGACTATGTATTAAATCATAAACCCATGTATAAATTGTTCTAAAGGAAGTGAGAGGGAAAAAACACAAAGTATTAGTACCAATTGTGCAAGAGGATATACCACAAGGTAAACTGCAATGCATGTCACGTCTGATACACAATTGCATGTAGTGCCTTGTCGTAGTGGGAGGGTTCTTCGACAACTTGTAAGATACATGTTTTGGGAAAGTCGTGAGACTTGGTCTCTCACAAACATGAAATGGACCCACGGATACGACGAAGCACTACAAGTTAGAAATGCCAAATCCTAGCAAAGTGCAATGAATATTAAAATAGAATCGATGGATTTTAAATTAGGTCTGGATGCTTGTTGAACCGCTAAATGGCGTAAAAGCCATTAAAAGCGGGCATGCAAGAATAAAAGAGGATCATTGAATAAGGTGAAAACCTTGGAAGCAAGCTTGTTGCGAAAAGGTATACTCAGAAAGAAAGGGTTCGATTATGAGAAAACCTGTTCGCCGGTAGCTATACCTAAGTTGATCCGAACTCTTTTATTTGTTGCTACTCATATGAAATATGAGGAATAGCAAATAGATGTCGAGACAGCTTTCCTAATTGGAAGTCTTAAGGGAAACATCTATGTGAAGCAACCAGAGTGATTCATTGCAAAAAGCTAAGAGCATTGTGATAATAAGCTTAAAAGTGTTCATTCATGGACTAAAGCAAGCTTCAAGATCATGAAACATCCATTTTGATGAGGTAATCTAGTGACATGGATCTAATCAATGATCGGATGGGTCTTGTGTATTGAAAAGAGTGATGGAAATATGGTGGTATTTCTTGTACTATACGTAGATAGTATCTTGCTCATTGGAGACAATGAAAGAGTATTGTCGGGCGTATGGGTATGGTTGATAAAGCAGTATGAGATGAAGGACTTAAGAAGAGCAAAAATATCATTTTGATCACGGTAATATGGATCACAAGAAAGAATGTTATGCTTATCTCAAGTTTTATATAATGATACGATCCTTACTCGTTTAGCATGTGAATTTATCTAAGTGAATGTGTCTTGTGACACAAAAGTAGATAAAGAAGATGAAAGCGGTTCCTTATGCTTCGGCAAATGAGGAAGCTTAATCTAAGGAATGCTATGCACGAGATTGGATATCTGTTTTGCCGATGGCATGAACAGTGGGTATCAAGGTAACCCAAAATAAGAATGTTGAACTGTGGTAAGACATATACTTATGTACCTGAAAAGGACTAGAAACTATATGTGGGCTTACCGAACAGATTCACTGATTCTTATGGGTTACATAATTCAGATTTTTCAAATCAGATAGGGACAGCAGTAAATTCACCTCAAAGGTTATGCGTTTAATTTTAGGAAGTTGAGTCATAATGTGGAGGAGTGTTATATAGAAATATATTTCAGACTCCGGACTCCATCATGGAAAGATGATAAATTGGAGCCTATGAGGCAGCCAAAGTATCTGTATGACTCTAGAAACTTCAAGATGGACTTCGAAGTATTTCTAAGTTTGTCCAAGGATATCACAATTTATATTGATGATATTGGTGCAGTTGCAAACTTGAAGGAATCACGAGCCCATAAGGAAATTAAACACATGGAGTGCGAGTACCACCTGTTACAAGAAATCGTATGATGAGGGAAAGGTTGTTGTCACCTAGATTGCATCGGATGATAACCTAGTAAATCCATTTACAATGACCTTAAGGCGAGAGCTTTTGATGGTCGTGTAGTGGGAGTGGAAATCAGATGTATGGCGGAAGACATGACAGCATAGTCTTTTAGTATAAGTGGGAGATTGTTGGATTATATACTAAAAGTCTAGCTTTTTGTATGAACAATGTTATAACAATTAATTTGAAATGAGAATCATATGATCAAATGATTGCATCTTATAATTTATTTATATGTTCGATGCAATAGTCCACTTACTTTATACTGTAGATAATACGTTGTGCGACAACACGCGGAAGATCATATTATCGGTTTCCTTATAAAGTATAAACAGATGCTCACAACCGAGATAGACGGGGACTCTCTATCGGGATGGTTGTAGTGTGGTTTGGTATTACCTTGTCTTGGCTATAGAATCACATTAGTGCACTTGTGTGTATTGAGCAGGACCGCTTGAAATCGTTCGACTTATACTGACTTATAGGAGAACTTGATCTCAGTTATTATGGAAGTTCGTGCTCTTAATCCCTATACAATAACCTCGACACGTAGGGCAATATGTATTTCTTTGATTCATCAATGGGTGAGATTTACATGTAATTAAATTAACAAACTCGATGAGTTGGGAAATAGTGCTGTCTCTATGGTGTGCTGTTGATTGTAGAAGGAATCCGTGTCCGTCATAGATTGATGATGTCCCCTTGAGGAGCTCATAAGGATTATCATGTAAACCCTGCAGGTGGAATTTATTCCGGCATGATAATGAGGTTGAGTGGTACTACTCTTGGATGAAATATTAATTAATTGAGTTGTCAGTAACTTAAATTAATTAATGGACATTGTATATCTTAAACATGGGGAGACTAACGGGCTCATAATAAGAAGGAGCCCAAAACGTAATTTTGGGATTGGTATGGTAGTGCAATAATAATATTTTAGTGGAATATATTATTATTATTGGACTTAAGTATAAGCTTTGGGCTAAGCTTGGATACTTAAGCCCAATGGAGGCCCAACCCAATTTCTCCTCCTGGTCCCTGCTGTAGCCCATGTATATAAGTCACCTCAGCTTATCTGGAATCATAATCTAATCTGATCTAATCTAACTGATTATTCACGTGTGATGAGGGTTGAGAGCAGATTGAGGAGGTCTCGTAGATCGTCGCCCACACGACGTCGAGATCGAACTTGGGACATACAGCAGAAGATCAGAAGGTAGTTTGCTACTGCTGTCCGCGACCTTGCGAAATTTGTATAAATTCGTAGAGTACTTAGAATTTGATGATCGATATACTGACGGAAAACTGTCGAAGAGAGGATCGTCTGAACGCAAAGATAACTCAATTCCGACATCAAACGAGGAAGTTATGGCCATTCTCGTGGGACTGCGCAGGCTGCCTGCGAGAATCAATCTTCATCAACATACCTTGGTGAACGGTAATCGTTTCTATGATTTATTGCTTCCGCTGTGATAGAAACGCATGGTATCCTAACAGGTCACGTTAACCAAATGATCGAGCGCCAACAATTTTTTCATCATGATGCATATTTTCTTAATTGTGATGCATATTTTCTTCATCATGATGCTAATTTTCTTCATCATTATGCTCATTTCCTTCATCATGATGCTCATTTTCTTCATCAAGATGCATATTTTTTACATCATGATGCATATTTTCTTCATTATGATGCTCATTTTCTTCATCATGATGCTCATTTCCTTCATCATAATGTATATTTTCTTCATCATTATGCTCATTTACTTCATCATGATGCATATTTTCTTCATCATGATGCTCGTTTTCTTCATCATAATGCACATTTTCTTCATCATGATGCACATTTTCTTCATCATGATGCACATTTCTTCATCATGATGCTCATTTCATTCATCATGATGCTCATTTCTTTCATCATGATGCTCATTTCCTTCATCATGATGATCATTTCCTTCAACGTGATGCTCATTTCCTTAATAATAATGCAAATTTTCTTCATCATGATGCATATTTTCTTCATCAAGATGCTCATTTTCTTCATCGTAATTCATATTTTCTTCATCATGATGCATATTTTTTTCATCATGATGCATATTTTCTTCATCATGATGCTCATTTTCTTCATCATGAAGCACATTTTCTTCATCATGATGCTCATTTTCTTTATCGTGATGCATATTTTCTTCATCATGATGCACATTTTCTTCATCATGATGCTCATTTTCTTCATCATGATGCATATTATCTTCATCATAATGCATATTTTCTTCATCATGATGATGTTTTCTTCATCATGATGCATATTTTTTATCATGATGAATATTTTCTTCATCATGATGCATATTTTCTTCATCACGATGCTCATTTTCTTTGTCATGATGCTCACTCTTTCATCATGATGCTCATTTTTTCATCATGATGCTCATTTTCTTTATCATGATGCATATTTTCTTCATCATGATGCATATTTTCTTCATCATGATGCTCATTTTCTTCATCATGATGCTCATTTCCTTCATCATGATGCTCAATTTCCTCATCATGATGCTTATTTCGTTAATCATGATGCTCATTTTCTTCATCATGATGGTCATTTTCTTCATCATGATGATCATTTCCTTCATCGTGATCTTCATTTCCTTCATCATGATGCAAATTTTCTTCATCATGATGCATATTTTCTTCATCATGATGCTCACTTTTCTTCATCATGATGCTCATTTTCTTCATCATGATGCTCATTTCCTATATCATTATGCTCATTTTCTTCATCATGATGCATATTTTCTTCATCATGATGCTCATTTTCTTCGTCATGATGCTCATTTTCTTCATCATGATTCTTATTTTCTTCATCATGATACATATTTTCTTCATCATGTTGCTCATTTTCTTCATCATGATGCATATTTTCTTCATCATGATGCTCATTTTCTTCATCATGATGCTCATTTCCTACATCATGATGCTCATTTTCTTCATCGTGATGCATATTTTCTTCATCATGATGCTCATTTTCTTCATCGTGATGCGTATTTTCTTCATCGTGATGTATATTTTCTTCATCAAGATGCTCATTTTCTTCATCATAATGCATATTTTCTTCATCATGATGCATCTTTTCTTCATCATGATGCTCACTTTTCTTCATCATGATGCTCATTTTCTTCATCATGATGCATATTTTTTTCATCATGATGCATATTTTCTTCATCATGATGCTCATTTTCTTCATCATGACGCACATTTTCTTCATCATGACGCTCATTTTCATTATCGTGATGCATATTTTCTTCATCATGATGCACATTTTCTTCATCATGATGCTCATTTTCAACATCATGATGCATATTGTCTTCATCATGATGGATATTTTCTTCATCATGATGCTCATTTTCTTCATCATGATGCTCATTTCCTTCATCATGATGCTCATTTTTTTCATCACGATGCTCATTTCCTTCATTATGATGCTCATTTTCTTCGTCATGATGCATATTTTCTTCATCATGATGCATATATTTCTTCATCATGATGCTCATTTACTTCATCATGATGCTCATTTTTTTGTCATGATGTATATTTCCTTCATCATGGTGCTCATTTTCTTCATCATGATGCATATTTTCTTCATCATGATACTCATTTTCTTAATCATAATGAATATTTTCTTCATCATGATGCATATTTTCTGCATCATGATGCATATTTTTTCATCATGATGCATATTTTCTTCATTGTGATGCATATTTTCTTCATCATGATGCTCATTTCCTTCATCATTATGCTCATTTCCTTCAACATGATGCTCATTTTCTTCATCAAGATGCATATTTTTTACATCATGATGCATATTTTCTTCATCATGATGCTCATTTTCTTCTTCATGATGCATATTTTCTTCATCATGATGCATATTTTATTCATCATGATGCATATTTTCTTCATCATGATGCTTATTTCCTTCATCATGATGCTCATTTTCTTCATCATGATGCTCATTTTCTTCATCATAATGCATATTTTTTCATCATGATGCCATTTTCTTCATCATGATGCTCATTTCCTTAATCATGATGCTTATTTTCTTCATCATGATGCTCATTTTCTTCATTATGATGCATAGTTTCTTCATCATGATGTTTAGTTTATTTATCATGATGCATATTTTCTTCATCATGATGCTCATTTACTTCGTCATGATGCTCATTTCTTTCATCATGATTCTCATTTTCCTCATTATAATGCACATTTTTATCATCATGATGCATAATTTCTTCATCAAGATGCTCATTTTCTTATTCATGATGCATATTTTCTTCATCATGATGCCTATTTTCTTCATCATGATGCTCATTTCCTTCATCATTATGCTCATTTTCTTCATCATGATGCTCAATTTCTTCTTAGTGATGTATAATT
>CM042999.1:10258718-10275598 GCA_023678885.1 Pogostemon cablin | reverse complement strand
ACTATTTTCTTCATCATGATGCTCATTTCTTTCATCATGATGCTCATTTCCTTAATCAGGATGCTCATATTCTTAATCATGATGCACATTTTCTATATCATGATGCACATTTTCTTCATCGTGATGCATATTTTCTTCATCATGATGCATATTTCCTTCATCATGATGCTCATTACCTTCATCATAATGCTCATTTCCTACATCATGATGCTCATTTTCTTCATCATGTTGCAAATTCTCTTAATCATGATGCATATATTTCTTTCATCATGATGCATATTTTCTTCATCACGATGCATATTTTCTTCAACATGATGCTCTTTTCCTTCATCATGATGCTCATTTCGTACATCATGATTAATATTTTCTTCATCTTGATGCTCATTTTCATCATCATGTTGCTCATTTTCTTCATCATGATGCATATTTCCTTCGTCATGATGCATATTTTCTTCGTCATGATGCTCATTTTCTTCGTCTTGATTCTCATTTTCTTCATCATGATGCATATTTTTTCATCATGATGCATATTTTTTCATCATGATGCTCATTTTCTTCATCATGATGCATATTTTCTTCATCATGATGACTATTTCCTTCATCATGATGCTCATTTCCTTCATCAGGATGCTCATATTCTTAATCATGATGCACATTTTCTTTATCATGATGCATATTTTCTTCATCATGATGCATATTTTATTCATCTTGATGCATATTTTCTTCATCACGATGCATATTTTCTTCATCATGATGCTCATTTCCTTCATCATTATGCATATTTTCTTCATCCTGATGCTCATTTTCTTCATCATGATAATCATTTTCTTCATCATGATGCATATTTTCTTCATCACGATGTATATTTTCGTCATCATGATGCTCATTTTCTTCATTATGATGCATATTTTCTTTCTCATGGTGCTCATTTTCTTCATCATGATGCATATTTTCTTCAACATGATGCTCATTCCCTTCATCATAATGCTCATTTTTTCATCATTATGCTTATTTTCCTTATCATGATGCTCAATTTCTTCATCATATTGCTTATTTTCTTCATCATGATGCTCATTTTCTTCATTATGATGCTAATTTCCTTCATCATGACGCTAATTTCCTTCATCATGATGCTCATTTTCTACATCATGATGCATATTTTCTTCATCATGACGCTCATTTTCTTCATCATGATGCTCATTTTCTTAATCATGATGCATATTTTTTCACCATGATGCTCATTTTCTTCATCATGATGAATATTTTCTTCATCATGATGCATATTTTCTTCATCACGAGGCTAATTTTCTTCATCATGATGCATAATTTCTTTATCACGATGCTCATTTCCTTCATCATAATGCTCATTTTCTTCATCATGATGCATATTTTCTTCATAATGTTGCATATTCTCTTCATCATGATGCTCATTCTCTTCACTATTATGCTCATTTTCTTCATCGTTATGCATATTTTCTTCTTCATGATGCATTTTTTCTTCATCATGATGTATAATTTCTTCATCACGATGCTCATTTTCTTCATCATGATGCTCATTTTCTTCAACATGATGCTCATTTCCTTCATCATGATGCTCATTTCCTTCATCATGATTCTCATTTTCTTCATCATGATGCTCATTTTATTGATCATGATGCATAATTCTTCACATGATGCTCATTTTCTTAATCATGATGCATATTTTCTTCATCATGATGCATATTCTCTTCATCATGACGCAAATTTTCTTCATCATGGTGCTTATTTTCTTCATCATGATGCATATTTTCTTCATCATGATGCATATTTTCTTCATCATGGTGCTCATTTTATTGATCATGATGCATAATTCTTCACATGATGCTCATTTTCTTAATCATGATGCATATTTTCTTCATCATGATGCATATTCTCTTCATCATGATGCAAATTTTCTTCATCATGGTGCTTATTTTCTTCATCATGATGCATATTTTCTTCATCATGATGCTCATTTTCTTCATCATGATGCATATTTTCTTCGACATGATACAAATTTTCTTCATCATGATGCTCATTTTCTTCTTCATGATTCTCATTTTCTTCATCATGATGCATGTATTTTCATCATGATGCTCATTTTCTTCATCATGATGTTCATTTTCTTCATCATGAAACATATTTTATACATCATGATGCCTATTTTCTTCATCATGATAACTATTTTCTTCATCATGATGCTCATTTCTTTCATCATGATGCTCATTTCCTTAATCAGGATGCTCATATTCTTAATCATGATGCACATTTTCTATATCATGATGCACATTTTCTTCATCGTGATGCATATTTTCTTCATCATGATGCATATTTCCTTCATCATGATGCTCATTACCTTCATCATAATGCTCATTTCCTTCATCATGATGCTCATTTTCTTCATCATGTTGCAAATTCTCTTAATCATGATGCATATATTTCTTTCATCATGATGCATATTTTCTTCATCACGATGCATATTTTCTTCAACATGATGCTCTTTTCCTTCATCATGATGCTCATTTCGTACATCATGATTAATATTTTCTTCATCTTGATGCTCATTTTCATCATCATGTTGCTCATTTTCTTCATCATGATGCATATTTCCTTCGTCATGATGCATATTTTCTTCGTCATGATGCTCATTTTCTTCGTCTTGATTCTCATTTTCTTCATCATGATGCATATTTTTTCATCATGATGCATATTTTTTCATCATGATGCTCATTTTCTTCATCATGATGCATATTTTCTTCATCATGATGACTATTTCCTTCATCATGATGCTCATTTCCTTCATCAGGATGCTCATATTCTTAATCATGATGCACATTTTCTTTATCATGATGCATATTTTCTTCATCATGATGCATATTTCCTTCATCATGATGCTAATTACCTTCATCATGATGCTAATTTTCTTCATCATGATACATATTTTTTCATCATGATGCTCATTTTCTTCATCATGATGCTCATTTTCTTCATCATGATGCATATTTTCTTCATCATGATGTTCATTTTCTTCATCATGATGCTCATTTTCTTCTTCATGATGCTCATTTTCTTTATCATGATGCATATTTTCTTCATCTTGATGCTCATTTTCTTCATCATGATGCTCATTTTCTTCATCATGATGCTCATTTCCTTCATTATGATACTCATTTTCTTCATCACGTTTCTCATTTTCATAATCTTGATGCATATTTTCTTCATCATGTTGCAAATTTTCTTAATCGTGATGCATATATTTCATTCATCATGATGTATATTTTCTTCATCACGATGCATATTTTCTTCATCATGATGCTCTTTTCCTTCATCATGATGCTCATTTCCTTCATCACGATGCATATTTTCTTCATCATGATGCTCATTTCCTTCTTCATGATGCTCATTTCCTTCATCATGATGAATATTTTCTTCATCTTGATGCTCTTTTTCTTCATCATGATGCTCATTTTCTTTATCATGATGCATATTTTCTTCATCATGATGCATATTTTCTTCACCATGATGCTCATTTTCTTCAACATGATGCATATTTTCTTCATCATGATGCATATTTTCTTCATCATGATGCTCAATTTCTTCATCTTGATGCTCATTTTCTTCATCATTATGCATATTTGCTTCATCATGATGCTCATTTTCTTCATCATGATGGTCATTTTTTCATCATGATGCACATTTTCTTCATCATGATGTATATTTTTCATCACGATGTATATTTTCTTTATCATGATGCTCATTTTCTTCAACATGATGTTCATTTTCTTCATCATGATGCATATTTTCTTCAATATTACGCTCATTTTCTTCATCATAATACATATTTTCTTTATCATGATGCTCATATTCTTAATCATGATAATCATTTTCTTCATCATGATGCACATTTTCTTTATCTTGATGCTTATTTTCTTCATCATGATACATATTTTCTTAATCATGATGCATATTTTCTTCATCATGATGCTCATTTTGTTCATCATGATGCTTATTTTCTTCATCATCATGCTCATTTTTTTCATCATCATTCATATTTTCTTCATCATGATGTATATTTTCTTCATCATGATGCTTATTTTCTTCGTCATGATTCATATTTTCTTCATTTCCTTCAACATGACACTAATTTCCTTCACCATGATGCTCATATTTTCTTTATCACGATGCATATTTTATTCATCTTGATGCATATTTTCTTCATCACGATGTATATTTTCTTCATCATGATGCTCATTTCCTTCATCATGATGCATATTTTCTTCATCCTGATGCTCATTTTCTTCATCATGATGCTTATTTTCTTCATCATGATGCATATTTTCTTCATCAAGATGCATATTTTCTTTATCATGACGCTCATTTTCTTCATTATGATGCATATTTTCTTCCTCATGGTGCTCATTTTCTTCCTCATGGTGCTCATTTTTTCATCATTATGCTTATTTTCCTTATCATGATGCTCAATTTCTTCATCATAGTGCTCATTTTTTCATCATTATGCTTATTTTCCTTATCATGATGCTGAATTTCTTCATCATAGTGCTTATTTTCTACATCATGATGCTAATTTCCTTCATCATGATGCTAATTTTCTACATCATGATGCTCATTTTCATCATCATGATGCTCATTTTCTTAATCATGATGCAAATTTTCTTCATCATGATGCTCATTTTCTTCATCATGATGAATATTTTCTTCATCATGATGCATATTTTCTTCATCATGAGGCTAATGTTCTTCATCATGATGCATAATTTCTTCATCACAATGCTCATTTCCTTCATCATGATGCTCATTTTCTTCATCATGATGCATATTTTCTTCATCATGTTGCATATTCTATTCATCATGATGCTCATTCTCTTCATCATATGCCCATTTTCTTCATCATTATGCATATTTTTTTCTTCATGATGCATATTTTCTTTATCATGATGTATAATTTCTTCATCACGATGCTCATTTCCTTCATCACGATGCTTTCTTCATCATGATGCTCATTTTCTTCAACATGATGCTCATTTCCTTCATCATGATGCTAATTTCCTTCATCATGATTCTCATTTTCTTCATCATGATGCTCATTTTATTGATCATGATGCATAATTTCTTCACATGATGCTTATTTTCTTCATCATGATGCATATTCTCTTCATCATGACGCAAATTTTCTTCATCATGGTGCTTATTTTCTTCATCATGATGCATATTTTCTTCATCATGATGCTTATTTCCTTCATCATGATGCTCATTTTCTTCATCATGATGCATATTTTCTTCGACATGATGCGAATTTTCTTCATGATGATGCTCATTTTCTTCTTCATGATGCTCATTTTCTTTTTCATGATGCTCATTTTCTTCATCATGATGCATGTTTTTTCATCATGATGCTCATTTTCTTCATCATGATGCTCATTTTCTTCATCATGATGCATATTTTCTACATCATGATGCCTATTTTCTTCATCATGATGCTCATTTTCTTCATTAGGATGCTCATATTCTTAATCATGATGCACATTTTCTAAATCATGATGCACATTTTCTTCATCGTGATGCATATTTTCTTCATCATGATGCGTATTTCCTTCATCATGATGCTCATTACCTTCATCATAATGCTCATTTCCTACATCATGATGCTCATTTTCTTCATCATGTTGCAAATTCTCTTAATCATGATGTATATATTTCGTTCATCATGATGCATATTTTCTTCGTCACGATGCATATTTTCTTCAAAATGATGCTCTTTTCCTTCATCATGATGCTAATTTCCTTCATCATGATGCATATTTTCTTCATCTTGATGCTCATTTTCTTCATCATGTTGCTCATTTTCTTCATCATGATGCATATTTCCTTCGTCATGATGCATATTTTCTTCGCCATGATGCTCATTTTCTTCGTCTTGATGCTCATTTTCTTCATCATGATGCATATTTTATCATCATGATGTATATTTTTTCATCATGATGCTCATTTTCTTCATCATGATGCATATTTTCTTCATCATGATGACTATTTCCTTCATCATGATGCTCATTTCCTTCATCAGGATGCTCATATTCTTAATCATGATGCACATTTTCTTTATCATGATGCATATTTTCATCATCATGATGCATATTTCCTTCATCATGATGCTCATTTTCTTCATCATGATACATATTTTTTCATCATGATGCTCATTTTCTTCATCATGATGATCATTTTCTTCATCATGATGCATATTTTCTTCATCATGATGTTCATTTTCTTCATCATGATGCTCATTTTCTTCTTCATGATGCTCATTTTCTTTATCATGATGTATATTTTCTTCATCATGATGCTCATTTTCTTCATCATGATGCTCATTTTCTTCATCACGTTGCTCATTTTCATAATCATGATGCATATTTTCATCATCATGTTGCAAATTTTCTTAATCATGATGCATATATTTCATTCATCATGATGTATATTTTCTTCATCACGATGCATATTTTCTTCATCATGATGCTCATTTCCTTCTTCATGATGCTCATTTCCTTCATCATGATGCTAATTTCCTTCTTCATGATGCTCATTTTATACATCATGATGCATATTTTATTCATCATGATGCTCATTTTCTTCATCATGATGCTCATTTTCTTAATCATGATGCGTATTTTTTCACCTTGATGCTCATTTTCTTCATCATGATGAATATTTTCTTCATCATGATTCATATTTTCTTCATCATGAGGCTAATTTTCTTCATCATGATGCTCATTTTCTTCATCATGTTGCATATTCTCTTCATAATAATGCTCATTCTCTTTATCGTCATACTCATTTTCTTCATCTTGATGCACATTTTTTTCTTCATGATGCATATTTTGTTCATCATGATGCATAATTTCTTCATCACGATGCTTATTTCCTTCATCATGATGCTCATTTTCTTCATCATGATGCTCATTTTCATCATCATGATGCATATTTTGTTCATCATTATGCTTATTTTCTTCATCATTATGCTTATTTTATTCATCATCATGCATATTTACTTCATCATGATGCATATTTTCTTCGTCATGATGCTCATTTTCTTCGTCATGATACATATTTTCTTCATTTCCTTCAACATGACACTAATTTCCTTCATCATGATGACCATATTCTTCATCTTGATGCATATTTTCTTCATCACGATGCATATTTTCTTTATCTTGACGCATATTTTCTTCATCACGATGTATATTTTTTTCATCATGATACTCATTTCCTTCATCATGATGCATATTTTCTTCATCCTGATGCTCATTTTCTTCATCATGATGCTCATTTTCTTCATCATCATGCATATTTTCTTCACCATGATGCTCATTTCCTTCATCATGATGCTCTTTTCCTTCATCATGATGCATATTTTTTCAACTTGATGTTCATTTTCTTCATCATGATGCTCATTTTCTTCATCATGATTCATATTTTCTTCATCATGATGCTCGTTTTCTTCATCATGATGCATATTTTTTTCATCATGTTGATCATTCTCTTCATCATGATGCATATTTTCTTCATCATGATGCTCATTTCCTTCATCATGATGTTCATTTTCTTCATCATTATGCTTATTTTCCTTATCATGATGATCAATTTCTTCATCATGGTGCTCATTTTCTTCATCATGATGCATATTTTCTTCATCATGATGCTCATTTTCTTCATCATGATGCTAATTTACTTCATCATGATGCTAATCTCCTTCATCACGATGTCATTTTCTACATCACGATGCATATTTTCTTCATCATGATGCTAATTTTCTTCATCGTGATGATCATTTTCTTAATCATGATGCATATTTTTTTCACCATGATGCTCATTTTCTTCATCATGATTCATATTTTCTTAATCATGATGCATATTTTCTTCATCATGAGGCTAATTTTCTTCATCATGATGCACATTTTCTTCTTCATGATGCATATTTTCTTCATCATGATGCATAATTTCTTCATAACGACGCTTATTTCCTTCATCATGATGCTCATTTTCTTCATCATGATGCTCATTTTCTTCATCATGATGCATATTGTCTTCATCATTATGCTCATTTTGTTCATCATGATGCTTATTTTCTTCATCATTATGCTTATTTTCTTCATCATCATGCATATTTTCTTCATCTTGATGCATATTTTCTTCAACATGATGCTTATTTTCTTCATCATGATGCTCATATTCTCATCTTGATATATCTTTTCTTCATCACGATGCATATTTTCTTCATCTTGATGCATATTTTCTTCATCATGATGCTCATTTCCTTCATCATGATGCATATTTTCTTCATCATGGTGCTTATTTTCTTCATCATGATGCTAATTTCCTTCTTCATGATGCTCATTTTATACATCATGATGCATATTTTATTCATCATGATGCTCATTTTCTTCATCATGATGCTCATTTTCTTAATCATGATGCGTATTTTTTCACCTTGATGCTCATTTTCTTCATCATGATGAATATTTTCTTCATCATGATTCATATTTTCTTCATCATGAGGCTAATTTTCTTCATCATGATGCTCATTTTCTTCATCATGTTGCATATTCTCTTCATAATAATGCTCATTCTCTTTATCATCATACTCATTTTCTTCATCTTGATGCACATTTTTTTCTTCATGATGCATATTTTGTTCATCATGATGCATAATTTCTTCATCACGATGCTTATTTCCTTCATCATGATGCTCATTTTCTTCATCATGATGCTCATTTTCATCATCATGATGCATATTTTGTTCATCATTATGCTTATTTTCTTCATCATTATGCTTATTTTATTCATCATCATGCATATTTACTTCATCATGATGCATATTTTCTTCGTCATGATGCTCATTTTCTTCGTCATGATACATATTTTCTTCATTTCCTTCAACATGACACTAATTTCCTTCATCATGATGACCATATTCTTCATCTTGATGCATATTTTCTTCATCACGATGCATATTTTCTTTATCTTGACGCATATTTTCTTCATCACGATGTATATTTTTTTCATCATGATACTCATTTCCTTCATCATGATGCATATTTTCTTCATCCTGATGCTCATTTTCTTCATCATCATGCTCATTTTCTTCATCATCATGCATATTTTCTTCACCATGATGCTCATTTCCTTCATCATGATGCTCTTTTCCTTCATCATGATGCATATTTTTTCAACTTGATGTTCATTTTCTTCATCATGATGCTCATTTTCTTCATCATGATTCATATTTTCTTCATCATGATGCTCGTTTTCTTCATCATGATGCATATTTTTTTCATCATGTTGATCATTCTCTTCATCATGATGCATATTTTCTTCATCATGATGCTCATTTCCTTCATCATGATGTTCATTTTCTTCATCATTATGCTTATTTTCCTTATCATGATGATCAATTTCTTCATCATGGTGCTCATTTTCTTCATCATGATGCATATTTTCTTCATCATGATGCTCATTTTCTTCATCATGATGCTAATTTACTTCATCATGATGCTAATCTCCTTCATCACGATGTCATTTTCTACATCACGACGCATATTTTCTTCATCATGATGCTAATTTTCTTCATCGTGATGATCATTTTCTTAATCATGATGCATATTTTTTTCACCATGATGCTCATTTTCTTCATCATGATTCATATTTTCTTAATCATGATGCATATTTTCTTCATCATGAGGCTAATTTTCTTCATCATGATGCACATTTTCTTCTTCATGATGCATATTTTCTTCATCATGATGCATAATTTCTTCATAACGACGCTTATTTCCTTCATCATGATGCTCATTTTCTTCATCATGATGCTCATTTTCTTCATCATGATGCATATTGTCTTCATCATTATGCTCATTTTGTTCATCATGATGCTTATTTTCTTCATCATTATGCTTATTTTCTTCATCATCATGCATATTTTCTTCATCTTGATGCATATTTTCTTCAACATGATGCTTATTTTCTTCATCATGATGCTCATATTCTCATCTTGATATATATTTTCTTCATCACGATGCATATTTTCTTCATCTTGATGCATATTTTCTTCATCATGATGCTCATTTCCTTCATCATGATGCATATTTTCTTCATCCTGATGCTCATTTTCTTCATCATGATGCTCATTTTCTTCATCATGATGCATATTTTCTTCATCACGATGCAAATTTTCTTCATCATGATGCTCATTTTCTTCATCATGATGCATATTTTCTTCATCATGGTGCTCATTTTCTTCATCATGATGCTCATTTTCTTCATCATGACGCTAATTTCCTTCATCATGATGCTAATTTTCTTCATCATGATGCTCATTTTCTACATCATGATGCATATTTTCTTCATCATGATGCTCATTTTCTTCATCATGATGCTCATTTTCTTAATCATGATGCGTATTTTTTCACCATGATGCTCATTTTCTTCATCATGATGCATATTTTCTTCATCATGAGGCTAATTTTCTTCATCATGATGCTCATTTTCTTCATCATGTCGCATATTCTCTTCATCATAATGCTCATTCTCTTTATCATTATGCTCATTTTCCTTCATCATGATGCTCATTTTGTTCATCATGATGCTTATTTTCTTCATCATTATGCTTATTTTCTTCATCATCATTCATATTTTCTTCATCATGATGCATATTTTCTTCATCATGATGCTCATTTTCTTCGTCATGATATATATTTTCTTTCTTTCCTTCAACATGACACTAATTTCCTTCATCATGATGCCCATATTCTTCATCGTGATGCATATTTTATTCATCACGATGCATATTTTCTTTATCTTGATGCATATTTTATTCATCACGATGCATATTTTCTTCATCATTATGCTCATTTCCTTTATCATGATGCATATTTTCTTCATCCTGATGCTCATTTTCTTCATCATGATGCTCATTTTCTTCGTCATGATGCATATTTTCTTCGCCACGATGCATATTTTCTTTATCATGATGCTCATTTCCTTCATCATGATGCTCATTTCCTTCATCACGATGCATATTTTCTTCATCATGATGCTCATTTCCTTCTTCATGATGCTCATTTCCTTCATCATGATGCTAATTTCCTTCTTCATGATGCTCATTTTATACATCATGATGCATATTTTATTCATCATGATGCTCATTTTCTTCATCATGATGCTCATTTTCTTAATCATGATGCGTATTTTTTCACCTTGATGCTCATTTTCTTCATCATGATGAATATTTTCTTCATCATGATTCATATTTTCTTCATCATGAGGCTAATTTTCTTCATCATGATGTTCATTTTCTTCATCATGTTGCATATTCTCTTCATAATAATGCTCATTCTCTTTATCATCATACTCATTTTCTTCATCTTGATGCACATTTTTTTCTTCATGATGCATATTTTGTTCATCATGATGCATAATTTCTTCATCACGATGCTTATTTCCTTCATCATGATGCTCATTTTCTTCATCATGATGCTCATTTTCATCATCATGATGCATATTTTGTTCATCATTATGCTTATTTTCTTCATCATTATGCTTATTTTATTCATCATCATGCATATTTACTTCATCATGATGCATATTTTCTTCGTCATGATGCTCATTTTCTTCGTCATGATACATATTTTCTTCATTTCCTTCAACATGACACTAATTTCCTTCATCATGATGACCATATTCTTCATCTTGATGCATATTTTCTTCATCACGATGCATATTTTCTTTATCTTGACGCATATTTTCTTCATCACGATGTATATTTTTTTCATCATGATACTCATTTCCTTCATCATGATGCATATTTTCTTCATCCTGATGCTCATTTTCTTCATCATGATGCTCATTTTCTTCATCATCATGCATATTTTCTTCACCATGATGCTCATTTCCTTCATCATGATGCTCTTTTCCTTCATCATGATGCATATTTTTTCAACTTGATGTTCATTTTCTTCATCATGATGCTCATTTTCTTCATCATGATTCATATTTTCTTCATCATGATGCTCGTTTTCTTCATCATGATGCATATTTTTTTCATCATGTTGATCATTCTCTTCATCATGATGCATATTTTCTTCATCATGATGCTCATTTCCTTCATCATGATGTTCATTTTCTTCATCATTATGCTTATTTTCCTTATCATGATGATCAATTTCTTCATCATGGTGCTCATTTTCTTCATCATGATGCATATTTTCTTCATCATGATGCTCATTTTCTTCATCATGATGCTAATTTACTTCATCATGATGCTAATCTCCTTCATCACGATGTCATTTTCTACATCACGATGCATATTTTCTTCATCATGATGCTAATTTTCTTCATCGTGATGATCATTTTCTTAATCATGATGCATATTTTTTTCACCATGATGCTCATTTTCTTCATCATGATTCATATTTTCTTAATCATGATGCATATTTTCTTCATCATGAGGCTAATTTTCTTCATCATGATGCACATTTTCTTCTTCATGATGCATATTTTCTTCATCATGATGCATAATTTCTTCATAACGACGCTTATTTCCTTCATCATGATGCTCATTTTCTTCATCATGATGCTCATTTTCTTCATCATGATGCATATTGTCTTCATCATTATGCTCATTTTGTTCATCATGATGCTTATTTTCTTCATCATTATGCTTATTTTCTTCATCATCATGCATATTTTCTTCATCTTGATGCATATTTTCTTCAACATGATGCTTATTTTCTTCATCATGATGCTCATATTCTCATCTTGATATATATTTTCTTCATCACGATGCATATTTTCTTCATCTTGATGCATATTTTCTTCATCATGATGCTCATTTCCTTCATCATGATGCATATTTTCTTCATCATGGTGCTTATTTTCTTCATCATGATGCTAATTTCCTTCTTCATGATGCTCATTTTATACATCATGATGCATATTTTATTCATCATGATGCTCATTTTCTTCATCATGATGCTCATTTTCTTAATCATGATGCGTATTTTTTCACCTTGATGCTCATTTTCTTCATCATGATGAATATTTTCTTCATCATGATTCATATTTTCTTCATCATGAGGCTAATTTTCTTCATCATGATGCTCATTTTCTTCATCATGTTGCATATTCTCTTCATAATAATGCTCATTCTCTTTATCATCATACTCATTTTCTTCATCTTGATGCACATTTTTTTCTTCATGATGCATATTTTGTTCATCATGATGCATAATTTCTTCATCACGATGCTTATTTCCTTCATCATGATGCTCATTTTCTTCATCATGATGCTCATTTTCATCATCATGATGCATATTTTGTTCATCATTATGCTTATTTTCTTCATCATTATGCTTATTTTATTCATCATCATGCATATTTACTTCATCATGATGCATATTTTCTTCGTCATGATGCTCATTTTCTTCGTCATGATACATATTTTCTTCATTTCCTTCAACATGACACTAATTTCCTTCATCATGATGACCATATTCTTCATCTTGATGCATATTTTCTTCATCACGATGCATATTTTCTTTATCTTGACGCATATTTTCTTCATCACGATGTATATTTTTTTCATCATGATACTCATTTCCTTCATCATGATGCATATTTTCTTCATCCTGATGCTCATTTTCTTCATCATCATGCTCATTTTCTTCATCATCATGCATATTTTCTTCACCATGATGCTCATTTCCTTCATCATGATGCTCTTTTCCTTCATCATGATGCATATTTTTTCAACTTGATGTTCATTTTCTTCATCATGATGCTCATTTTCTTCATCATGATTCATATTTTCTTCATCATGATGCTCGTTTTCTTCATCATGATGCATATTTTTTTCATCATGTTGATCATTCTCTTCATCATGATGCATATTTTCTTCATCATGATGCTCATTTCCTTCATCATGATGTTCATTTTCTTCATCATTATGCTTATTTTCCTTATCATGATGATCAATTTCTTCATCATGGTGCTCATTTTCTTCATCATGATGCATATTTTCTTCATCATGATGCTCATTTTCTTCATCATGATGCTAATTTACTTCATCATGATGCTAATCTCCTTCATCACGATGTCATTTTCTACATCACGACGCATATTTTCTTCATCATGATGCTAATTTTCTTCATCGTGATGATCATTTTCTTAATCATGATGCATATTTTTTTCACCATGATGCTCATTTTCTTCATCATGATTCATATTTTCTTAATCATGATGCATATTTTCTTCATCATGAGGCTAATTTTCTTCATCATGATGCACATTTTCTTCTTCATGATGCATATTTTCTTCATCATGATGCATAATTTCTTCATAACGACGCTTATTTCCTTCATCATGATGCTCATTTTCTTCATCATGATGCTCATTTTCTTCATCATGATGCATATTGTCTTCATCATTATGCTCATTTTGTTCATCATGATGCTTATTTTCTTCATCATTATGCTTATTTTCTTCATCATCATGCATATTTTCTTCATCTTGATGCATATTTTCTTCAACATGATGCTTATTTTCTTCATCATGATGCTCATATTCTCATCTTGATATATATTTTCTTCATCACGATGCATATTTTCTTCATCTTGATGCATATTTTCTTCATCATGATGCTCATTTCCTTCATCATGATGCATATTTTCTTCATCCTGATGCTCATTTTCTTCATCATGATGCTCATTTTCTTCATCATGATGCATATTTTCTTCATCACGATGCAAATTTTCTTCATCATGATGCTCATTTTCTTCATCATGATGCATATTTTCTTCATCATGGTGCTCATTTTCTTCATCATGATGCTCATTTTCTTCATCATGACGCTAATTTCCTTCATCATGATGCTAATTTTCTTCATCATGATGCTCATTTTCTACATCATGATGCATATTTTCTTCATCATGATGCTCATTTTCTTCATCATGATGCTCATTTTCTTAATCATGATGCGTATTTTTTCACCATGATGCTCATTTTCTTCATCATGATGCATATTTTCTTCATCATGAGGCTAATTTTCTTCATCATGATGCTCATTTTCTTCATCATGTCGCATATTCTCTTCATCATAATGCTCATTCTCTTTATCATTATGCTCATTTTCCTTCATCATGATGCTCATTTTGTTCATCATGATGCTTATTTTCTTCATCATTATGCTTATTTTCTTCATCATCATTCATATTTTCTTCATCATGATGCATATTTTCTTCATCATGATGCTCATTTTCTTCGTCATGATATATATTTTCTTTCTTTCCTTCAACATGACACTAATTTCCTTCATCATGATGCCCATATTCTTCATCTTGATGCATATTTTATTCATCACGATGCATATTTTCTTTATCTTGATGCATATTTTATTCATCACGATGCATATTTTCTTCATCATTATGCTCATTTCCTTTATCATGATGCATATTTTCTTCATCCTGATGCTCATTTTCTTCATCATGATGCTCATTTTCTTCGTCATGATGCATATTTTCTTCGCCACGATGCATATTTTCTTTATCATGATGCTCATTTCCTTCATCATGATGCTCATTTCCTTCATCATGATGCATATTTTTTTCATCTTGATGTTCATTTTCTTCATCATGATGATCATTTTCTTCATCATGATGCATATTTTCTTCATCATGATGCTCGTTTTCTTCATCATGATGCATATTTTTTTCATCATGTTGACCATTTCCTTCATCATGATGTTCATTTTCTTCATCATTATGCTTATTTTCCTTATCATGATGCTCAATTTCTTCATCATGGTGCTCATTTTCTTCATCATGATGCATATTTTCTTCATCATGATGCTCATTTTCTTCATCATGATACTAATCTCCTTCATCACGATGTCATTTTCTACATCACGATGCATATTTTCTTCATCATTATGCTCATTTTCTTCATCATGATGCTAATTTTCTTAATCATGATGGATATTTTTTCACCATGATGCTCATTTTCTTCATCATGATGCATATTTTCTTAATCATGATGCATATTTTCTTTATCATGAAGATAATTTTCTTCATCATGATGCTCATTTTCTTCATCATGTTGCATATTCTCTTCATCATGATGCTCATTCTCTTCATCATTATGCTCATTTTCTTCATCATGATGCACATTTTCTTCTTCATGATGCATATTTTCTTCATCATGATGCATAATTTCTTCATCACGATGCTCATTTCCTTCATCATAATGCTCATTTCCTTCACCATGATTCTCATTTTCTTCATCATGATGCTCATTTTCTTGATCATGATGCATATTTTCTTCATCATGATGCTTATTTTCTTCATCATGATGCATATTTTCTTCATCATGATGCATATTCTTTTCATCATGACGCAAATTTTCTTCATCATGATGCATATTTTCTTCATCATTATACTCATTTTCTTCATCATGATGCTAATTTTCTTCATCACGATGCATATTTCCTTCATCATGAACCAAATTTTCTTCGTCATGATGTTCATTTTCTTCTTCATGATGCTCATTTTCTTCATCATGATGCTCATTTTCTTAATCATGATGCGTATTTTTTCACCTTGATGCTCATTTTCTTCATCATGATGAATATTTTCTTCATCATGATTCATATTTTCTTCATCATGAGGCTAATTTTCTTCATCATGATGCTCATTTTCTTCATCATGTTGCATATTCTCTTCATCATAATGCTCATTCTCTTTATCATCATGCTCATTTTCTTCATCTTGATGCACATTTTTTTCTTCATGATGCATATTTTT
>CM042999.1:10104175-10258218 GCA_023678885.1 Pogostemon cablin | reverse complement strand
GTTAGATTTGTATACTAAAAGCCTTGCTTTTGTATTGAACAATGTTTTTACAATTTTATTAAAATGAGAATCATTTGATCAAATTAATTCTGGCATGATAATAAGGTTGAGTGGTACTACTCTCGATGAGATATTAATTAATAAAGTTGTCAGTAACTTAATTAATTAATGGACATTGTATATCTTAAACATGGGGAGACTGTCGGCTCTTAATAAGAAGAGCCCAAAAACATAATTTTTGGATTGGATGGGTAGTGCAGTAATAATATTTTATTGGATTATATTATTATTATTATTGGATTTAATTATAAGCTTTGGCTAAGCTTGTTAATTAAATCCAATGAGGCCCAATCCAAATTCTCCTCCTGGTCCCTATTGTAGCCCAATAAATAAGTCATCTCAGCTCTGGAAATCTACACTCTATGCCTTTTTTGACGTGAGATAAGGTGAGAAGCAGATTGAGAGAATCCTGCAGATTGTTGCCCACTCAACATCAGGATTGGACTTGGATCATACAGCAGAAGATCAAGAGGTAGTTCTCTGCAGCAGATCTTCATCACACACCCGGTGAAAGGTATCGTAAACATTTATTTATGCTTCCGCTAATTGTTTTACGTTATCCTCTAATGTTTTTCACACGCTCACCAAATGATCCAATAGCCAACAATTGGTATCAGAGCGTTGGTTTTTTGGTGAAACGTGACACGTTAGTATAGGTGTTTATGTGCTAATCGTGTGTTATAGTCGATGAGAAAACATGAGATTAGGGTTGTATATGTGTGAATTATCCTATGAGCTTTTTCAATAAATATTGCTGTGATTATTGTGATTGTACATGCTGATCACACACGCACACACGATAGCACCTGAGCGACGAGTGAATGGTTTTGGGTCGCGATCATGGACTGGTGGGATGCTAACAGCAATGGGCTGGTGATGGCGTGACTGGGCATGACCATCACGACCATGGAGCAACGAGGCTAGACATATCGACGCTGGCGTCTGGTGGAACATGAGAAAGGACCTCCCATGAAACACCATCTGCGATTATGAAGGCTGGGTACCAGACATCTATGGATGTTGACGGCAGCGTGGATGTTTTGCTATCACTGTTGAAAACCCACGGCAGGATGAATAACAGCAGTTGTATGAGATTGCTGCACCATGCGATGATAGAAGCAAGTCTCGGTGCCGCATGATGTTGCAATCGACACGATCGTAAGTTAAGTCCCCTGCTTATTCCGGGTGGGCCTGAAACCACTACTGCTTGCTGGTGCGACGGCAGGGTCTTGTGGATGATGGCGTGATGGCGGCATTGATTGTCGCTTATAGCCACGAAGATTGACAGAGGGTTCTGGGAGTCTTCGAACATGAACGGCGGCCCTCGCGGTGGTCTTTCAGGATACAGCGGCGGGTGGCTGGCGAGACACAGCTGGGTTCCAGGTGGCTCGTAGGCTAATTTTTTTCTGGTAGACCCTGGTGGGTTCTGGTCGAATCAGCAGTGAGTTCCGGGCGAGTTCCTTGATGTCCATGGCGAGTCAATGGTCATATTCGGTCGGGACTGTGTTCTTCTTCCGAGCAAGATGATGACTGGAAGTGTTTCCAGCAAATTTCTTCGTCGGCTCTGATGTAGTCGATGGTTAGAAGGTGCTGCTGGAAGAACTGGTCACGAAAGGAGGGCTGACGGCGCTTCTGCGCAGTGGTTCCCTGGCGCAAGGACAGCAGTGTGTGGGCTGTTTTCATGGCTACGCATGGCTGCTGGGCTGAGTTTCATCCAAGGTGTGTTTTTGAAGGCAATGGGCTATGATGCCTTATTGGGCCTTGTTATCACTTTAGGCTAGCTGATGAGCACAATATAGGGGCTGGCAGATTAATAGGCCTGATCATTTTATTAGTTTATGCTATGGGATTGATGGGCTCTAATTTCTCAAGTTTTTTTGGGGGCTGCATTAATAGGCCCATTTGCTGGACTCATTATTTGTGCCTTAATCCCTGATATATATAATTGATTTAATTATTTTTATTTGACAATTAATTGTTATATATGTGGCGTGTTCAATGTGATTTATTTTTTTTCCTTCATCATGATGCTCATATCTATCATCATGATGCATGTTTCCTTCTTCATGATGCTCATTTCCTATGTCATGATGCTCATTTCCTTCATCATGACGCTCATTTCTTTTTCATCATGACACTCATTCTTTCATCATAATGCTCGTTTCCTTCATCACGATGCTCATTTCCTTCGTCATGATGCAAATTTCCTTTATCATGATGCTTATTTCCTTCATCTTGATGATCATTTCCTATATCATTATGGTCATTTCCTTCATTATGATGCTCATTTCCTTCATCATTATGCGTATTTCTTTCATCATAATGCTTTTTTCCTACATTATAATGCTCATTTCCTTCATCACGATCCTATCTCTTCATCATATTGCATATTTCCATCATCATGAAGCTCATTTCCTACATAATGATGTATTATTTCTACATCATGATGCACATTCCTACATAATAATGCTTACTTTATTTCTCATGATGTATATTTCCTTCATCATGATGCACATTTCTTACGTCACAATGAATATTTCCATCATAATGATGCTCATTTTCCTTCATCATGATGCTCATTTCTTACATCACGATTCCTATTTCCATCTTCATGATGCTCATATTCCTTCATCATGATGCTCATTTCTTTTATCTTGATGATCATTTCCTTCATCATTATGGTCATTTCCTTCACTATGATGCTAATTTTCCTTCATCCTTATCCGTATTTCCTTCATCATGATGCTTATTTCCTAAACTATGATGGTCATTTTCTTCATCATGATGCATATTTCTTTCATCACAATGCGTATTTCCTTCATCATGATGCCCAATTCCTACATCATGATGCTAATTTCTTCATCATGATTCATATTTCCTTTATCATGATGCTCATTTTCTTCATCATAATGCTCATTTCCTTCATCATGATATATATTTCCTTCATCAAGATGATCGTTTCCAACGTCATTATGGTCATTTCTTAATCATGATATTAATTTCATTTATCTTAATGCAAATTTCAGTCATCATGATTCTTATTTCCTACAAAATTATACATATTCCTTCATCATGCTGATCATTTCCTTCATCGTGATGCTCATTTCCTACGTCGTTATAATCATTTCCTTCATCATGATGCATGTCTTCTTCATCATGATGCTAATATACTTCATCATGATGTGTATTTTCTTCATCATGATACTCATTTCGTACATAATAAAGCTCATTTCATTCATAATTAGTTTTATTTTCTACATCATGATGCGCATTTTCTACCTCGTGATGCATATTTCCTTCATAATTAAGCTCATTTCCGTCTTCATGATGCAAATTTCTTCATAATGATGCTCATTTTCAACATCATGATGGATGAATCCTTCATCATGATGCTCATTTCGTTCATCAATATGCGTATTTCATACATCATGATGCTCATCTCCTTCATCACGATGATTAATTTCGACGTCATTATGGTCATTTCCTTCATCATGATGTTCATTTCATTCATCATGATGCATATTTCCTTAATCATGATGCTCATTTCTTACATGATGATGCTTATTTCCTTCATCATGATGCATATTTCCTTCATCATGATTCATATTTCCTTTATTAAGATACTCATATCCTTCATCATGATGTATATTTCCTTCATCATGATTATTATTTCTTAAGTCATTATAGTCATTTCCTTAGTCATGATGCTCATTTCATTCATCATTATTCATATTTCCTTCTACATGATGATCATTTTCTTCATTTTGATGCTTAATTCCTACATCATCATGCTCATTTCCTTCATCATAATGCATGTTTTATTCATCATGATGCTTATTTCATTCATCATGACACTAATTTCCTTTATCATGATGCACATTTCATTCATCATGATACTCATTTTCTTCATAATGATGCTCATTTCGATCATCATGATGCATATTTCCTTTTTCATGATTCTCTTCCTACGTCATGATGCTTATTTCCTTCATCATGTTGCTCATTTCCTTCATCATGATACTTATTTCCTTCATCATGATGTAGAAATTCCTTCATCATAATGCTCATTTCCTTCATCATGATGCTCATATTACCACATCATGATGCTCATTTCCTTCATCGAGATGATCATTTCCTAAGTTATTGTGGTCATTTCTTAATCGTGATGCTCATATTCATTCATCATGATGCTCATTTCCATAATCATGTGTATCATTTCCAACATCATGATATCATTTAATTCAAAATGATTCATATTTCCTTCATAATGATACTCATTTCCTACATATGCTGCATATTTCCTTCATCATTATGCTTATTTCCAACATCATGATGATCATTTCCTTCATCATGATGCAAATTTTCATCATAATGATGCTCATTTCAATCATCATGATGCATAAATCCTTCATCATGATGCTCATTTCGTTCATCAATATGCATATTTCGTTTATCATGATGCTCAATTCCTATATCATGATGCTCATTTTCCTTCATCATGATGATTAATTTCGACATCATTATGGTCATTTCCTTCATCACGATGCTCATTTCATTCATCATGATGCATATTTCCTTCATCATGTTGCTCATTTCCTTCATGAATAATGCTTTTCATTCGTCATGATGCATATTTTGTTCATCATGGTGCTCATTTTTTTCATCATGATGCTCATTTCCTTCATCATGATGTATATTTTCTTCATCATGATGCTCATTCCCTACATCATGCTGTGTATTTCTTTCATCATTATGCTCATATCCAACATCATGATGCTCATTTCTTTCATCATTATGCAAATTTTCATTTATAATGATACTCATTTCCATCATCACGATATATTAAATCCTTCATTACGATGATCATTTCGTTCATTGTTTGCATATTTTCTTTATCATGACGCTCATTTCCTTCATCATGATGGTTAATTCCAACGTCATTATGGTCATTTCCTTCATCATGATGTTCATTTCATTCGTCATGATACATATTTCCTTCATCATGATGCTCATTTCCTACATCATGATGCTCATTTCCTACATCAAGACGCTCATTTCCTACATCATGACGCCTATTTCCATCATCATGATGCATAAATCCTTCATCAAGAAGCTTATTTCCTTCATCATAATGCTCATTTCTATCATCATGATGCCTGTTTCCTTCATCGTGATGCTTATTTCCTACGTCATGATGCTCATTTCCTTCATCATGACGCTCATTTCTTTCATCATGATGCTTATTCTTTCATCATAATGCTTGTTTCCTTCATCGTGATGCTCATTTCCTTCGTCATGATGCAAATTTCCTTTATCATGATGCTTATTTCTGTCATCTTGATGATCATTTCCTATATCATTATGGTCATTTCCTTCATTATGATGCTCATTTCCTTCATCATTATGCGTATTTCTTTCATCATAATGCTTTTTTCCTACATTATAATGCTCATTTCCTTCATCATGATCTATCTCTTTCATCATATTGCATATTTCCATCATCATGAAGCTCATTTCCTACATAATGATGTATGATTTCTACATAATGATGCACATTTCCTACATCATAATGCTTACTTTATTTCTCATGATGTATATTTCCTTCATCATGATGCACATTTCCTACGTCACAATGATTATTTCTATCATAATGATGCTCATTTCCTTCATCATGATGCTCATTTCTTACATCACGATTCCTATTTCCATCTTCATGATGCTCATTTCCTTCATCATGATGCTCATTTCTTTTATCTTGATGACCATTTCCTTCATCATTATGGTCATTTCCTTCACTATAATGCTAATTTCCTCCATCATTATCCGTATTTCCTTCATCATGATGCTTATTTCCTAAACTATGATGCACATTTTCTTCATCATGATGCATATTTCTTTCATCACAATGCGTATTTCCTTCATCATGATGCCCAATTCCTACATCATGATGCTCATTTCTTCATCATGATTCATATTTCCTTTATCATGATGCTCATTTTCTTCATCATAATGCTCATTTCCTTCATCATGATATATATTTCCTTCATCAAGATGATCATTTCCTACGTCATTATGGTCATTTCTTAATCATGATGCTAATTTCATTTATCTTAATGCATATTTCAGTCATCATGATGATCATTTCCTACAAAATTATACATATTTCCTTAATCATGCTGATCATTTCCTTCATCGTGATGCTCATTTCCTACGTCATTATGATCATTTCCTTCATCATGATGTATGTCTTCTTCATCATGATGCTAATATACTTCATCATGATGCGTATTTCCTTCATCATGATACTCATTTCCTACATAATAATGTTCATTTCATTCATAATTATGTTCATTTTCTACATCATGATGCTCATTTTCTACCTCATGATGCATATTTCCTTCATAATTAAGCTCATTTCCATCTTCATGATGCAAATTTCTTCATAATGATGCTCATTTTCAACATCATGATGGATGAATCCTTCATCATGATGCTCATTTCGTTCGTCAATATGCGTATTTCATACATCATGATGCTCATTTCCTTCATCATGATGATTAATTCCGACGTCATTATGGTCATTTCCTTCATCATGATGTTCATTCCATTCATCATGATGCATATTTCCTTAATCATGACTCTCATTTCTTACATGATGATGCTTATTTCCTTCATCATGATGCATATTTCCTTCATCATGATTCATATTTCCTTTATCAAGATACTCATATCCTTCATCATGATGTATATTTCCTTCATTATGATTATCATTTCCTAAGTCATTATAGTCATTTCCTTAGTCATGATGCTCATTTCATTCATCATTATGCATATTTCCATCATCATGAAGCTCATTTCCTACATAATAATGTATGATTTCTACATCATGATGCACATTTCCTACATCATAATGCTTACTTTATTTCTCATGATGTATATTTCATTCATCATGATGCTCGTTTCCTACATCATGATGCTTATTTCCATGATCATGATCTTATTTCCATCATCATGATGCTCATTTCTTTCATTATATTGCATATTTTCTTCATTATGATACGCATTTCCTACCTTATGATGCTCATTTCTTCATCATGACGCATATTTCCTACATCATGATATTAATTTCCGACATCATTATGGTCATTTCCTTCATCGTGATGCTCATTTATTTCACCATAATGCATAGTTCCATCATAATGATGCTCATTTCGTACAATATTATACTCATTTTCTTCATCATGATGCATATTTCAATCATCATAATGCTAATTTCCTACATCATGATGCTCATTTCGTTCATCATAATGGATATTTCCCTTATCATGATGCTTATTTCCTACATCATGAAAAATATTTCCTTTATCAAGATTCTCAATCTTTTATCATGATGCTCATTTCCTTCATCATGACGCTCATTTCCTATATCATGCTGCATAATTTCTTATTCATTATGCTTATTTCCATCATCATGATGATCAGTTCCTTCATCATGATGCTCATTTCATTCATTATTATGCGTATTTCCTTTATCATGATACTCTTTTCCTACATCATGATGCTCATTTTCTTCATCAAGATGATTGATTCCGACGTAAATATGGTCATTTCCTTCATCTCGTTGCTCATTTAATTCAAAATGATGTGTATTTCCTTCATCATGATGCTCATTACCTACATCATGATACATGTTTCCTTCTTTGTGATGCACATTTCCTACACCGTGAAACTCATTTCCTTCATCATGATGCATATTTCCTTCATAATGATGCTCATTTCCTACATCAATATGCTCATTTCCTTCATCAGGATGCATATTTTCCTTCATCATGATGCTCATTTCCTACATCACGATGCATATATCCGTCATCATAATGCCCATTTCCTTCATCATGATGCTATTTCCTACATAACGATGCATATTTCCATATTCATGATGCTCATTTCCTTCGTCATTATGCATATTTCCTTTATCACGATGCTCATTTCTTTCATCATGATGCACATTTCCATCATCATGATGCTCATTTTCGTTCATCTTGATGATCATTTCCTACATCATTACGGTCATTTCCTTCATTATGATGCTAATTTCTTTCATCGTATTATGTATTTCCATCATCATGATACTTACTTCCTATATTATGATGCTCATTTCCTTCATCATGATGCACGTTTCTTTCATCATAATGCATATTTCCTTCATCATGATGCTCATTTCTATCATCATGATGCTTGTTTACTTCATCATGATACTCATTTCCTACGTCATGATGCTAATTTCCTTTATCATGATGCATATTTCCCTTCATCATGATGTTCTTTTACTAAATCACGATACATATTTCCATCATCGTGATGCTCATTTCCTTGATCACGACGCTCTTTCTTTCATCATGATGTATATTTCCTTTACCACGATGTTCATTCTTTCGTCATGATGCATATTTCTTTTATCATGATGCTTATTTCCTTCATCCTGATGATCATCTCCTACATCATTATGGTCATTTTCTTCATTATGATGCTCATTTCCTTCATCATTATGTGTATTTCTTTCATCATAATGCTATTTTCCTACATTATGATGCTCATTTCCTTCATCATGATGCATGTTTCTTTCATCATATTGCATATTTCCTTCATCATGATGCTCATTTCCAATATAATGATGCATGATTTCTACATCATGATGCACATTTCCCACATTATATTGCTTATTTCATTTCTCATGATGCAAATTTCCTTCGTCATGATGCTCATTTCCTACATCATGATGCATATTTTCATGATCATGTTGCTCATTTCCATAATCATGATGATCATTTCCCTCATCATGATGCTCATTTCTTTCATTATATTGCATATTTTCTTCATCATGATACTCATTTCCTACCTTATGATGCTCATTTCCTTCTTCATGATGCATATTTTCTATATCATGATATTAATTTCCTACATCATTATGGTCATTTCCTTCATAATGAAGCTCATTTCCTTCACCATGATACGTAGTTCCAACATAATGATGCTCATTTCATACATTATTATGCTCATTTCCTTCATCATGATGCATGTTTCCATCATCATAATGCTAATATCCTACATCATGATGCTCATTTCATTCATCATGATGGATATTTCCCTTATCATGATTCTCATTTCCTACATCATGAAAATATTTCCTTTATCAAGATTCTCATTTCTTTTATCATGATGCTCATTTCCTTCATCATGATGCTCATTTCCTATATCATGCTGCATATTTTCTTATTTACTATGCTTATTTCCATTATCATGATGATCAGTTCCTTCATAATGATACTAATTTTCTTTATAACGATGCTCATTTCCATCATCATGATGCACAAATACTTCATCATGATGCTCATTTCGTGCATTATTATGCATATTTCCTTTATCATGGTACTCATTTCCTACATCATGATGCTCATTTCCTTCATCATGATGATTGATTCCGACGTCATTATGGTCATTTCTCTCATCTCAATGCTCATTTAATTCATCATGATGCATATTTCCTTCATCACGAAGCTCATTTCCTACATCATGATGCATGTTTCCTTCTTTGTGATGCTCATTTCCTACTTCGTGAAACTCATTTCATTCATCATAATGCATATTTACGTCATCATGATGCTCATTTCATACAACATGATGCTCATTTCCTTCATCATGATGCATATTTTCCTTCATCATGATGCTCATTTCCTACATCATGATGCATATTTCCATCATCATGATGCTCATTTCCTTCATCATGATGCTATTTCCTACATCACGATGCATATTTCCATATTCATGATGCTCATTTCCTTCATCATGATGCATTTTCCTTTAACACGATGCTCATTTGCTTTGTTGTGATGCACATTTCCTTCATCATGATGCTAAATTCATTCATCTTGATTATCATTTCCTACATCATTATGGTCATTTCCTTCATTACGATGCTAATTTCTTTCATCATATTAGGTATTTCCTTCATCATGATACTTACTTCCTATATTATGATGCTCATTTCCTTCATCATGATGCACGTTTCTTTCATCATAATGCATATTTCCTTCATCATGATGCTCATTTCCTACATCATGATGCATGTTTTCCTTCATCATGATGCTCATTTCCTACATCACGATGCGTATTTCCATCATCATGATGCTCGTTACCTTCATCATGATGCTCATTTCCTTCATCATGATGCATATTTCCTTTAACACGATGCTCATTCCTTTGTCATTATGCATATTTCCTTCATCATGATGCTTATTTCCTTCATCTTGATGATCATTTCCCACATCATTATGGTCATTTCCTTCATTATGATGCTCATTTACTACATCATTATGCGTACTTCCTTCATCATAATGCTTTTTTCCTACATTATGATGCTCATTTCCTTCATCATATTGCATGTTTCATTCATCATAATGCGTATTTCCTTCATCATGATGCTTAGTTCATTCCTTATTATGCATATTTCCCTTATCATGTTGCTTATTACCTACATCATGATGCATATTTCCATCATCATGTTACTTATTTTCGTCATCTTGATGATCATTTCCCTCATCATGATGCTCATTTCCTTCATCATGATACACATTTCTACATCATTATGCTCATTTCCTTCATCATGATGCATATTTCCTACATCATTATGTTCATTTCCTTCATCATGATGCTTATTTCCTTCATCATGATGCGTTGTTCCATCATTATAATGCTCATTTCTTACATTATTATGCTCATGTCCTTCATCATGATGCATGTTTCCATCAACATAATGTTAATTTCCTTCATCATGATGCTCATTTTCGTTCATCATGGTATATATTTCCTTCGTCATGATGCTCATTTCCTACATCATGATGCATATTTCCTTCATGATGATGCTCATGTCTTATATCATGATGCTCATTTCCTTAATCATGATGCTCATTTCCTACATCATGATGCTTATTTCCATCATCATTATGCATAAATCCTTCATCAAGATGCTTATTTCCTTCATCATGGTGCTCATTTCCAGCATCATGATGATTGTTTCCTTCATCATGATACTCATTTCCTACGTCATAATGCTCATTTCCTTTATCATTATGCAAATCCCTTCATCATGATGCTCATTTCCTCCATCACGATACATATTTACATCATCATGATGATTATTTCCTTCACCATGACATTCATTTCTTTCATCATGATGCATATTTCCTTTATCACGATGCTCATTGCTTCGTCATGATGCATATTTCCTTTATCATGATGCTTATTTCATTCATCTTGATGATCATTTCCTTTATCATTATGCGTATTTCCTTCATCATGATGCTTTTTTCCTACATTATGATGCTAATTTCCTTCACCATGATGCATGTTTCTTTCATCATATTGCATATTTCCTTCATCATGATGCTCATTTACTACATAATGAAGCATGTTTTATACATCATAATGCAGATTTCCTACATCATAATGCTTACTTCATTTCTCATGATGCATATTTTCTTCATCATGATGCTTATTTCCTACATCATGATGCATATTTCCACGATCATGTTGCTCATTTCCATCATCATGATGATCATTTCCCTCATCATGATTCTCATTTCTTTCATTATATTGCATATTTTCTTCATCATAATACGCATTTCCTACCTTATGATTCTCATTTCCTTCATCATGATATATATTTAATACATCATGATGTTAATTTCCTACATCATTATGGTCATTTCCTTCATCATGATGCTCATTTCCTTCCCCATGATACGGTTCCATCATAATGATGCTCATTTCATACATTATTTTGCACATTCCCTTCATCGTGATGCATGTTTCCATCATCATAATGCTAATTTCCTACATCGTGAAACTCATTTCATTCATCATGATGCATATTTCCTTCATCATGATGCTCATTTCCCTCATCATGATGCTCATTTCCTTCAACATGATGCTCATTTCCAAAATCACGATGCATATTTCCATCATCATGATGCACATTTCCTTCATCATGATGCTATTTCCTACATCACGATGCATATTTTCATCTTCATGATGCTAATTTCCTTCATCACGATGCATGTTTCCTTTATCACGATGCTCATTTCCTTCATCGTGATGCACATTTCCTTCATCATGATGCTCATTTCCTTCATCTTGATGATTATTTCCTACATCTTTATGGTCATTTCCTTCATTATGATGCTAATTTCTTTCATCATATAACGTGTTTCCTTCTTCATGATACTTATTTCCTACATTATGATGCTCATTTCCTTCATCATGATGCACGTTTCTTTCATAATAATGCATATTTCCTTCATCATGATGCTCATTTCCTACATCATGATGTACAATTCCTTCATCAGAATGCATACTTCATTCATCATTATGCATATTTTCTTCAACATAATACTCATTTCCTACATCATGACGCATATTTCCATCATCATGATGCTCATTTCCATTATCTTGATGATCATTTCCCACACCATAATGCTCATTTCCTTCGTCATTATGCATACTTTCTTCATCATGATACTCATTTCCTACATCATGATGCTCATTTCCTTCATCATGAAGCATATTTCCTTCATCATGATGATAATTTCCTACATCATTATGGTCATTTCCTTCATCGATGCTCATTTCCTTTATCTTGATGCGTATTCCCATCATAATGATGCTCATTTCCTACACTATTATGCTCATTTCCTTCATCATGATGCATGTTTCCATCATCGTAATGTTAATTTCCTACATCATGATGCTCATTTTGTACATCATGATGCATAATTCCTTCATCATGATACTCATTTCCAACATCATAATGCATAGTTCCTTCATCATGGTGCTCATTTCCTTCATTAAGATGCATGTTTTATTAATCATGATACTCATTTCTTTATCATTATTTATATTTCCTTTATAATGATGCTCTTTATCTACATCGTGATACTCATTCCCTACATCATGATGCTCATTTTCATCATTATTATAATATCTTAGCCCAACGAGATTTTTTTTTTAGAAAGCCCAAAACCTATTTATTTATTTTTATGGCCCAAAAGGCCAGCCCTATCTTAGCCCAACTAGATTTTTTTTAGAAAGCCCAAAACCTATTTATTTATTTTTATGGCCCAAAAGGCCAGCCCTATCTTAGCCTAACTAGATTTTTTTTAGAAAGCCCAAACTTATTTATTTATTTATTTTGTGGCCCAAAGTTTCAGCCCACTTAAATGGCCTGATATATAATTATTAAGGCTAAAGTAAAAAAAAAAAAAAGAGAGAGAAGAACGGGAGAAGAAAAACAAAAAGAGGGGAAAGAAGAGAGTGAAGAGGAGAAACCCTTGTTGATCAAATTCTCCCTTACAACCCTCATCCTAGGTGGTTTCTAAGTTGTTTTGAGGTAAGTGGTGTGTGAATTAAGCTTCCTTCTTCCATGGTTTTGTAATTTTGTGGGGTTTCTCTTTTTGGTATGTGGGTAATTCGCAGACTGTTCGAACTGATTTTGACATAGCTATTGCCCTCTAAAGTTTGCAAACATAATTTCTGTACGTAGCTAAACTTGTTAGCTTTCCGTAGCCACTTGAAACGCCTCAATCCGATTATTCTACAATTAGTTATGATTTTTCTCGTAAACTGCCGCTAGCTGGAAAATTTCAGAATTTTATGTCAAATTCAAACTTATTTTCTATCGTTTCATTTAGTTAATGTATTGAAATGGGTTATGTGGGATTGGGAACTGATGTTAAGGAGTTACATGCCATTTTTATTTAATATCGACTCGTCGAACTCGATTAGGATTTGTTTTTAGCAATGAAAGGGATGTTACCGCTAATAGTTAGTTATATTTGATTTGTCTTTAATTGCTCATCACCTTTCTAGGTAAAGAACCATCGACGAAGGGCAAGGGACCGACTTCAGATTTCGGAGAGAGTTAATCACTTCCTTGTGAGTTGATAATTCGGGAACGCCTTCTCTTGTGGGAAGTGTGGACCCTCGATAAATGTGCTTTTATTTTAGTTTTAGTTAATTGATAAGAAAATTATTTGGTATTGTGTTATGTGGTAAAGAGCCTGATTGGCTCGATTGCTCTGGTTAGAGTCCTGTTAGCCATTTTATGAGTATTATTGATTTTAACTTATGTTGAAGAGCCTTGTCGGCTCGATATCTGATAGCATTTATTGTGAATTATTTGAGAATTGATTTTTGGTTATTCTTGTGTTCCAATTATGACTCTAACTTGAGTCGTTATTCATCTTATGATGCATATGCATATGTATGCCTGGTACCAAGGTTAAGTAGCCCGAATTGGTCATGGTTCGGGTGAGTTGGAGCGACAATGATTAAGTAGCCCAAATTGTCGAGGTTCGGGTGAGTTAGAGTGACAACCAAGTTGCCCGTTGCTTGGCAAACCCGGGTGATTTAGATCTAACGGGGCACCTGTCCATTTGCCAAATACTGATACTCTGGAGGGTGATCGTTAGATGGATCAGTCTATTATAGGCTCAGTCAACGTCACCGGTGTGGGACATGCATGTCATATATGTTTATATGTTTGATCATTTCAAGTATTCACGTCGATATTGAATTGTGAACTTTAGCACTTGGCGTGTTGAGAAAGAATATTAATGTGCATTTTATCTAGAGTAACGGTGACGGGCTTGGACTGTCTCTCGACGGAGAGCTCAGTTCGAGGAGGATATTGACTACCCACCGCGTCTTTTATGTGATAACATGTTGTTTTAACTAATTGTGTTATTCGTAAATGTGCACTAAGGTTTTTATTTTCATTAATATGTATACTGAGTGAGAAATAGTTATTGTGGGACGAAATGTTGGATTTTATTTTGTGAATGAATACATGCTTCGTATAAGGGTCGGGGTGACCGGCTTATCACCTCACTGAGCTAGTGGTTTTGCTCACCCCCATCATTCTCTCCTTTTCAGGCTGTTGATATCATTTTGGTTGGAGGTTTGCCTATCGTTTGTTCGTCATCCAATCAGTGTTTTGGTACTTTATCTTTTATGTAAATTGACGGATTCATTGGCGAGATTGTGTAGTTTATATTTGGTGACCCCCTTGATGTTCTTTTTGTACCTTCGCGATGTTATATCGTTCATGTATATTTTATTTAAACTAAGTTACATCGTTGTATTTTGTACCTTTGTAAATCCTTGTTGATACTTTATGAGATGATGTCCTCGGGTTGTACCCGTTGTTATCAGTTGTTCAGTTCTACAGGTACTTGATAGCAAGCCTTACGTTTTCTATAAACTTTGTGGAGTGGAGTGCACCAATTCCGCGAAATTTATGGTTAACGTGGCGGTTGTCGCGTTCTGTCTGGGGTCGGGGCGTGATAACTTTCTTGGTATCAGAGCCTGGTTTTATGATTCTCATTCTTTTTGAGTCGAGCCAATGGGTCCAACTTTGTTTCTATGTCATCCTAAGGTATCGTATTGCCTTGATGTTGACCTTGCATTTTTTTCCTTTCTTCCTTTCAGTCATTATGGTACCTCCAGTTCGTCGTCGAGGTCGAGGACACGCTCCTCGTGATCCTCCGAGTCCTCTACTCTCTTCTGTTCCTAATGGACCTCAAGGACTTGTTTTTTCTTATCATGCTGTTCCTCTGACGGTTATGGACCCTATCAATTCTGATCATAGGGTGCCGGTTTCCCAGGTAGAGCAACCACGGGCCCAGTTGCTAGTTGAGCACATGATGACACCGGAGCAGTACCAATTGTATTATGATCACATTCGAATACATGGTGTTCCACCACCTACAACGGTTCATACGACTACGACTGTCACTGAAGAGGTTCTTCGTGCTAATGAACCGATCCGACCTACAACTAATGTACCAGTTTTTACTCCAGAAATGGCTTTAGGAGGTTCTACTTCTAGAGGTGCACTTTTTATACCTGATTTGGTGAAAGCAGTTGAAAACATGAGGACTTCGAAATTTGACGGTGCAAGAGATGCTTCTAAAGTGGGGGCATGGTTAAAGGAGATTACAGAGACCTTTGACACCTTGATGATTGAAGAATGTTATCATGTGGTCATTGCGACCAAGCTGTTAGGCCCAGATGCACGACGATGGTGGCAGAATTTAAAAGAGACATCTTCGATTACTATTACGTGGGCTATCTTTGTGGAACGATTCAAAGATCGAAACTTCTCTCAGTACATCAAGGATCAGAAGAGAAAGGAGTTCTTCAACCTCTTTTAAGGCATTATGTCGGTTGTGGAGTACGAAATCAAATTTTTGGAATTGCGAGAATTTGCTCCTGAGTCATATACGATGAGAGACTTATGCAAGAGATTTGAAGATGGTCTTAATTTAAATATTCGAGATCGCATCAAGTCCGGAGACAAGTACTAGAGTCTTGAAGATCTCATTGAAGAAGCCATGAGGGTAGAAAGTTTAGTTCAGGAGAGACATAAGCTTGTAGAACAATCTCAAAAGAAAAGGCAAGGGAGCGCATTTCCAGGAAATGCATCGAAGGTGTACAGGGGTGTGGGATCTTCGTGTGGCGCACCAAGTTCGGTATCTATTAGTTTTCCTCAACCTTGGGAGCAGTTTAGTAGAGGTGGGAGCAATGTCTCGGGATCGGTTGGTGAAAATCGCAAGTGCCAAAATTGCTTAAAATATCACGATGGCCCCTGTAAGGCTCTTTAAGTATGTTTTCAGTGTCGACAGCCGGGGCATATGCGAAGTTCTTGTCCTCAGCTTATGGGAGTGAGCAGTCAGTGTTCTGGTCAGCTTCGTGGTAAACTAACATATTCTGCACCCAGAGATACTCGATCTACAGCTTCCAGAGTGCCCGATGCCTCAAGCGGCTCTAGTACTCAATCACCTATGCAAGGAAGGAAGCAAACTAGAGTATTTCATATTTCCCAGGAAGAGGCTCGCTCAGATCCGAAGGTTGTGACAAGTAATTTATAATCTGAGTATTTTCACATGCTAGATCTAACCCCTCCTTGTTATGCCACTTGATTACGAATAAAACATTTGTAAGAAATTCTATCTTTCCGAATTTTTAAATCACAATCTCAACTAATATTACTTCTTTAGGCCATGTGTTTGTGGGAGACCATCAGGTCTACGCTTTATTTGACCCAGGTTCTGATAGGTCTTATATCCGGGATGATCTTACTGCGATCTTAGATTATCCTATCTCTCATTTGTCACCTGGAATCATCGTTCATACCCCTCTTGGAGAGCATCTAATTCGTGATTCGGTATTCCTTGGTTGTCCATTGAAGATCAAAGATGTCATTTTAGAGGCTGAATTGATACCATTGCCTTTGATTGATCTTGATGTTATTCTTGGCATGGATTGGCTTTCTTCTCATCATGCAATTCTCGATTGCCACGAGAAGCTTGTTATTTTTCGTAGACCAGGATTCTCAGAACTTGTTTTTAAGGTAAACTTCAAACGAGATCCCTCTCTTTTATTTCAATGTTGACTGCGCATAAATTAATGCGTAAGGGTTGTGAGGCATTCTTGGCATTTGTCATTGATACTTCTCTTTCTGAAACTAAACTAGATGACATCCCGATCGTGAATGAATTTCCTGATGTCTTTCCCGAAGACTTACCAGGACAACCTCCAAATCGAGAGATTGATTTTTCCATTGACGTACTTCCTGGAATCACACCTATATCGATTACTCCATATCGAATGTTGCCTGCTGAGCTCAAGGAACTCCAGACACAACTTGGGGAATTATTGGAGAAGGGGTTCATACGACCAGCACATCTCCGTGGGGTGCTCCAGTTCTTTTTGTTAAGAAGAAAGATGGATCACTTCGCCTATGTGTCGACTACCGTCAATTGAACAAGGTGACAATCAAGAACAAATATCCTCTTCCAAGAATCGATGATCTATTTGATCAATTGCAAGGAGCAACTGTGTTCTCAAAAATTGATTTGCGATCTGGCTATCACCAACTCAAGATTAGGGAATCTGATATCCCTAAGTTTGTTTTTCGAACCAGATACGGTCATTTTGAATTCTGTGTTATGCCTTTTGGACTCACAAATGCTCCTGTAGCTTTTATGGATCTTATGAATCGGGTCTTTCGGCCGTACTTAGATAAGTTTGTCATCATCTTCATTGATGACATTCTTATTTATTCTAAATCGGACGACTAGCATTCTCATCATCTAAGAATTGCTCTGAACATTCTCAGAGAAAATCAGCTTTATGCTAAATTCTTGAAGTGTGAATTTTGGCTTCGTGAGGTAAGCTTTTTGGGTCATCACATTTCTAAAGAAGGAATCTACGTCGATCCAGTGAAGATTCAAGCTATACTAGATTGGGAGCGTCCAAAGAACGTGATAGAGATTCGTAGTTTTCTGGGATTAGCTGGATATTATCGACGGTTTGTCAAAGACTTTTCATTATTGGCTTCATCTTTGACTAAATTGACTCGGAAAGGGGTAAAATTTGAATGGAGTGAAGAATGCGAGAAAGCATTTCAAGAATTGAAAAGACGACTCGTTTCAGCTCCTATTCTTGCTTTGCCAGACCCATCGATTGGAGAATTTACCATTTATAGCGACACCTCGAGACAAGGATTATGATGCGTTCTCATGCAAGAAGGAAAGGTTATTGCCTACGCTTCAAGGCAATTGAAGAAGAACGAAGAAAATTATCCTACACATGATTTAGAGTTGGCTGCAATCGTCTTTGCATTGAAGATCTAGAGGCACTATCTGTATGGTGCAACTTGTCGGGTTTTCACTGATCACAAGAGCTTAAAGTATATCACCACGCAAAAGGAGCTCAACCTCAGGCAAAGGCGATGGATGGAGTTGATTAGTGACTATGACTTAGTCATCGATTATCATCCTGGCAAGGTGAACGTTGTTGCAGATGCTCTGAGTAGAAAGTCTTCTACCTCTCTTGCTTCGATTCAATCTTTTTATCTTCCTATGTTGGAGCAATTTAAATCTTTACACATTTCGCTTGATTGTGAAAAGTCTAATGATTCTGCCTTAATCGCCAAATTTGAGGTTAGACCTACCTTGTTTGAGCAAATTCGAGAAAGACAATCACACGATGTTCATTTACGACAGAAGATGGTGAAGCTAAATCAAAGAAAAGAAACAGAATTTCAAATTCGGGATGATGGACTTCTTACTTTTAAAAATCGTGTTTGTGTTCCATCAGAACTTGATGTTCATAGAGCTATTCTTGAGGAAGCCCATTCTTTAGCCTATGCTATGCATCCTGGTAGTACCAAAATGTACAGAACACTTCGGGAGCATTATTGGTGGCCAGGTATGAAATGAGACATTGCTGAATTTATATCAAAGTGCTTATCATGCCAACAGATTAAAGCGGAACACCAAAAACCAGCCGGCATGCTTCAACCACTACCTATTCCTGAGTGGAAATGGGAAAACGTCACAATGGATTTCGTTTCTGGTTTACCTCGAACCCAAAAGGGTCATGACTCAATTTGGGTCATTGTCGATCGTCTGACGAAATCGGCACATTTCCTTCCAGTGCATACCAACAAATCTTTAGAGAAACTTGCCAAGTTATATGTCGATGAGATTGTGAGATTGCACGGAGTACCAGTGTCAATCATATCTGATCGTGATCCAAGATTCACTTCCCGTTTTTGGCCTAGTCTGCAGAAAGCGCTAGGTACAAAATTACTATTCAGTACCTCATTTCATCCACAGACTGATGGACAGTCAGAGAGAACTATACAGACACTAGAAGACATGCTACGTGCAGTGGTGTTGAATTTGGGAGGTAGCTGGGATAAGTACGTGACTTTGGTGGAGTTCGCTTATAACAACAGTTATCATTCATGCATTGGAATGCCCCCGTACGAAGCTCTGTATGGCCAAAAGTGTCGAACACTGCTCTTTTGGGATGAGGTTGGTGAGAGACAAATCAAACAAGTAGAGCTTATCGAAGATGCGAAGGCAAAAATACAACTTATTCGAGACAGACTTAAGGCAGCACAAGATCGACAGAAAAGTTACGCAGATAATAGGAGGTGCGATTTGGAGTTTAATGAAGGAGATAAAGTTTTTCTAAAAGTTTCTCCATGGAAGGGCGTGTTGCGATTCCACCGTCGAGGAAAGTTGAGTCCAAGGTATATTGGCCCGTTTACGATCGTGTAAAGGATTGGTCGTGTCGCGTATCGACTTGAGCGACCATCGGAATTGTCGAAGATTCACGATGTCTTCCATGTCCCTATGCTTAGAAAATATGAACCAGATCTTTCGCACATGCTCAAATATCCCCCAGTTGTATTAAAGGAAAATCTATCGTACGAAGTACAACCTGTTCAAATTGTAGATCGCCGAGAGAAAATGTTTCGTAACAAATCCATTCCTATGGTGAGAGTTCTATGGAGAAGTGATCAAATTGAAGAAGAAACATGGGAACTAGAGTCAGTCATGCGTCAACAACATCCAAATCTTTTTTCATCTCTAGGTACGTTTATGTTTCGAGGACGAAACTTTTTAGAGGAGGGGATACTTTATAATATTTTAGCCGTACTAGATTTTTTTTTAGAAAGCCCAAAACCTATTTATTTATTTTTATGGCCCAAAAGGCCAGCCCTATCTTAGCCTAACTAGATTTTTTTTAGAAAGCCCAAACTTATTTATTTATTTATTTTGTGGCCCAAAGTTTCAGCCCACTTAAATGGCCTGATATATAATTATTAAGGCTAAAGTTTAAAAAAAAAAAGAGAGAAGAACGGGAGAAGAAAAACAAAAGAGGGGAAAGAAGAGAGTGAAGAGGAGAAACCCTTGTTGATCAAATTCTCCCTTACAACCCTCATCCTAGGTGGTTTCTAAGTTGTTTTGAGGTAAGTGGTGTGTGAATTAAGCTTCCTTCTTCCATCGTTTTGTAATTTTGTGGGGTTTTTCTTTTTGATATGTGGGTAATTCGCAGACTGTTCGAACTGATTTTGACATAGCTATTGCCCTCGAAAGTTTGCAAACTTAATTTCCGTACGTAGCTGAACTTGTTAGCTTTCCGTAGCCACTTGAAACGCCTCAATCCGATTATTCTACAATTAGTTATGATTTTTCTCGTAAACTGCCGCTAGCTGGAAAATTTCAGAATTTTTATGTCGAATTCAAACTTATTTTCTATCGTTTCGTTTAGTTAATGTATTGAAACGGGTTATGTGGGATTGGGAACTGATGTTAAGGAGTTACATGCCATTTTTATTTAATATCGACTCATTCGAACTTGATTAGGATTTGTTTTTAGCAATGAAAGGGATGTTACCGCTAATAGTTAGTTATATTTGATTTGTCTTTAATTGCTCATCTCCTTTCTAGGTAAAGAACCATCGACGAAGGGCAAGGGACCGACTTCAGATTCCGGAGAGAGTTAATCACTTTCTTGTGAGTTGATAATTCGGGAACGCCTTCTCTTGTGGGAAGTGTGGACCCTCGATAAATGTGCATTTATTTTAGTTTTAGTTAATTGATAAGAAAATTATTTGGTATTGTGTTATGTGGTAAAGAGCCTGATTGGCTCGATTGCTCTGGTTAGAGTCCTGTTAGCCATTTTATGAGTATTATTGATTTTAACTTATGTTGAAGAGCCTTGCCGGCTCGATATCTGATAGCATTTATTGTGATTTATTTGAGAATTGATTTTTGGTTATTCTTGTGTGCCAATTAAGACTCTAACTTGAGTCATTATTCATCTTATAATGCATATGCATATGTATGCCTGGTACCAAGGTTAAGTAGCCCGAATTGGTCACGGTTCGGGTGAGTTGGAGCGACAATAATTAAGTAGCCCGAATTGTCGCGGTTCGGGTGAGTTAGAGTGACAACCAAGTTGCCCGTTGCTTGGCAAACTCGGGTGATTTAGATCTAATGGGGCACCTTTCCATTTGCCAAATACTGATACTCTGGAGGGTGATCGTTAGATGGATCAGTCTATTATAGGCTCAGTCAACGTCACCGGTGTGGGACATGCATGTCATATATGTTTATATGTTTGATCATTTCAAGTATTCACGTCGATATTGAATTGTGAACTTTAGCACTTGGCGTGTTGAGAAAGAATATTAATGTGCATTTTATATAGAGTAACGGTGATGGGCTTGGACTATCTCTTGACGGAGAGCTCAGTTCGAGGAGGATATTGACTACCCACGCGTCTTTTATGTGATAACATGTTGTTCGAACTAATTGTGTTATTCGTAAATGTGCACTAAGGTTTTTATTTTCATTAATATGTATACTGAGTGAGAAATAGTTATTGTGGGATGAAATGTTGGATTTTATGTTATGAACCGCGAGTGGGAATACATGCTTCGTATAAGGGTCGGGGTGACCGGCTTATCGCCTCACTGAGCTAGTGGTTTTGCTCACCCCCATCATTCTTTCCTTTTCAGGCTGTTGATATCGTTTTGATTGGAGGTTTGCCTATCGTTTGTTCGTCATCCAATCAGTGTTTTGGGTACTTTCTCATTTATGTAAATTGACGGATTCATTGGCGAGATTGTATAGTTTATATTTGGTGACCCCCTTGATGTTCTTTTTGTACCTTCGCGATGTTATATCGTTCATGTATATTTTCTTTAAACTAAGTCACATCGTTGTATTTTGTACCTTTGTAAATCCTTGTTGATACTTTATGAGATGATGTTTCGGGTTGTACCCATTGTTATTAGCTGTTCAGTTCTACAGGTACTTGATAGCAAGCCTTACGTTTTCTATAAACTTTGTGGAGTGGAGTGCACCCATTCCGCGAAATTTATGGTTAACGTGGCGATTGTAGCGTTCTGTGATGTGACAACTTTCTTGGTATCAGAGCCTGGTTTTATAATTCTCATTCTTTTTGAGTCGAGCCAATGGGTCCAACTTTGTTTCTATGTCATCCTAAGGTATCGTATTGCCTTGATGTTGACCTTGCATTTTCTTTCATTTCTTCCTTTCAATCATTATGGCACCTCCAGTTCGTTGTAAAGGTCGAGGTCGAGGGCACGCTCCTCGTGATCCTCCGAGTCCTCTACTCTCTTTTGTTCCTCGTGGACCTCGAGGACATGTTTCTTCTGATCATGCCGTTCCTCCGACAGTTATGGACCCTATCAATTCTGATCATAGGGTGCCAGTTTCCCAGGTAGAGCAACCACGGGCCCAGTTGCGGGTTGAGCACATGATGACACCAGAGCAGTACCAATTGTATTATGATCACATTCGAATACATGGTGTTCCACCACCTACAAAGGCTCATACGACTACGACTGTCACTAAAGAGGTTCTTCGTGCTAATGAACCGATCCGACCTACAACTAATGTACCAGTTTTTACTCCAGAAATGGCTTTAGGAGGTTCTACTTCTAGAGGTGCACATTTTATACCTGATTTGGTGAAAGCAGTTGAAAACAGGGGACTTCGAAATTTGACGGTGCAAGAGATGCTTCTAAAGTGGGGGCATGGTTAAAGAAGATTACAGAGACCTTTGACACCTTGATGATTGAAGAATGTTATCGTGTGGTCATTGCGACCAAGCTGTTAGGCCCAGATGCACGACGATGGTGGCAGAATTTAAAAGAGACATCTTCGGTTACTATTACGTGGGCTATCTACGTGGAACGATTCAAAGATCAATACTTCTCTCAGTACATCAAGGATCAGAAGAGAAAGGAGTTCTTCAACCTTTTTCAAGGCATTATGTCGGTTGTGGAGTACAAAAGCAAATTTTTTGAATTGTGAGAATTCGCTCCTGAGTCATATACGACGAGACACTTATGCAAGAGATTTGAAGATGGTCTTAATTTAAATATTCGAGATCGCATCAAGTCCGAAGACAAGTACGAGAGTCTTGACGATCTCGTAGAAGAAGCCCTGAGGGTAGAAAGTTTAGTTCAGGCGAGACATAAGCTTGCAGAACGATCTCAAAAGAAAAGGCAAGGGAGCGCATTTCCAGGAAATGCATCGAAGGTGTATAGGGGTGTGGGATCTTCGCGTGGCGCACCAAGTTCGGTATCTATTAGTTTTCCTCAACCTCGGGAGCAGTTTAGTAGTGGCGGGAGCAATGTCTTGGGATTGGTTGGTGAAAATCGCAAGTGCCAGAATTGCTTAAAATATCACGATGGCCCCTGTAAGGCTCCTCAAGTATTTTTTCAGTGTCGACAGCCGGGGCATATGCGAAGTTCTTGTCCTCAGCTTATGGGAGCGAGCAGTCAGTGGTTTGGTCAGCTTCGTGGTAAACTAACATATTCTACACCCAGAGATACTCGATCTGCAGCTACCAGAGTGCCCGATGCCTCAAGCGGCCCTAGTACTCAATCACCTATGCAAGGAAGGAAGCAAACTAGAGTATTTCATATTTTCCAGGAAGAGGCTCGCTCAGATCCGAAGGTTGTGACAAGTAATTTATAATCTGAGTATTTTCACATGCTAGATCTAACCCCGCCTTGTTATGCCACTTGATTATGAATAAAACATTCGTAAGAAATTCTATCTTTCCGAATTTTTAAATCACAATCTAACTAATATTACTTCTTTAGGCCATGTGTTTGTGGGAGACCATCAGGTCTATGCTTTATTTGACCCAGGTTCTGAAAGGTCTTATATCCGGGATGATCTTACTGCGATCTTAGATTATCCTATCTCTCATTTGTCACCAGGAATCATCGTTCATACCCCTCTTGGAGAGCTTCTAATTCGTGATTCAGTATTCCTTGGTTGTCCATTGAAGATCAAAGATGTCATTTTAGAGGCTGAATTGATACCATTGCCTTTGATTGATCTTGATGTTATTCTTGGCATGGATTGGCTTTCCTCTCATCATGCAATTCTCGATTGCCACGAGAAGCTTGTTATTTTTCGTAGACCAGGATTCTCAGAACTTGTTTTTGAAGGTAAACATCAAACGAGATCCCTCTCTTTTATTTCAATGTTGACTGCGTATAAATTAATGCGTAAGGGTTGTGAGGCATTCTTGGCATTTGTCATCGATACTTCTCTTTCTGAAACTAAACTAGATGACATCCCGATCGTGAATGAATTTCCTGATGTCTTTCCCGAAGACTTACCAGGACAACCTCCAAATCGAGAGATTGATTTTTCCATTGACGTACTTCCTGGAATCACACCTATATCGATTACTCCATATCGAATGTCGCCTGCTGAGCTCAAGGAACTCCAGACACAACTTGGGGAATTATTGGAGAAGGGGTTCATACGACCTAGCACATCTCCGTGGGGTGCTCCAGTTCTTTTTGTCAAGAAGAAAGATGGATCACTTCGCCTATGTGTCGACTATCGTCAATTGAACAAGGTGACAATCAAGAACAAATATCCTTCTAATAATCGATGATCTGATTGATCAATTGCAAGGAGCAACTATGTTCTCAAAAATTGATTTGCGATCTGGCTATCACCAACTCAAGATTAGGGAATCTGATATCCCTAAGTCTGCTTTTCGAACCAGATACGGTCATTTTGAATTCTGTGTTATGCCTTTTGGACTCACAAATGCTCCTGCAGCTTTTATGGATCTTATGAATCGGCTGTACTTAGATAAGTTTGTCATCTCTTCATTGATGACATTCTTATTTATTCTAAATCGGACGACGAGCATTCTCATCATCTAAGAATTGCTCTGAACATTCTCAGAGAAAATCAGCTTTATGCTAAATTCTCGAAGTGTGAATTTTGGCTTCGTGAGGTAAGCTTTTTGGGTCATCACATTTCTAAAGAAGGAATCTACGTCGATCCAGTGAAGATTCAAGCTATATTAGATTGGGAGCGTCCAAAGAACGTGACAGAGATTCGTAGTTTTCTGGGATTAGCTGGATATTATCGATGGTTTGTCAAAGACTTTTCGTTATTGGCTTCATCTTTGACTAAATTGACTCGGAAAGGGGTAAAATTTGAATGGAGTGAAGAATGCAAGAAAGCATTTCAAGAATTGAAAAGACGACTCGTTTCAGTTCTTATTCTTGCTTTGCCAGACCCAGCGATTGGAGAATTTACCATATATAGTGACGCCTCGAGACAAGGATTAGGATGCGTTCTCATGCAAGAAGGAAAGGTTATTGCCTACGCTTCAAGGCAATTGAAGAAGAACGAAGAAAATTATCCTACACATGATTTAGAGTTGGCTGCAATCATCTTTGCATTGAAGATCTGGAGGCACTATCTGTATGGTGCAACTTGTCGGGTTTTCACTGATCACAAGAGCTTAAAGTATATCACCACGCAAAAGGAGCTCAACCTCAGGCAAAGGCGATGGATGGAGTTGATTAGTGACTATGACTTAGTCATCGATTATCATCCTGGCAAGGCGAACGTTGTTGCAGATGCTCTGAGTAGAAAGTCTTCTACCTCACTTGCTTCGATTCAATCTTTTTATCTTCCTATGTTGGAGCAATTTAAATCTTTACACATTTTGCTCGATTGTGAAAAGTCTAATGATTCTGCCTTAATCGCCAAATTCGAGGTTAGACCTACCTTGTTTTAGCAAATTCGAGAAAGACAATCACACGATGTTCATTTATGACAGAAGATGGCGAAGCTAAATCAAGGAAAAGAAACAGAATTTCAAATTCGGGATGATGGACTTCTTACTTTTAAAAATCGTGTTTGTGTTCCATCAGAACTTGATGTTCGTAGAGTTATTCTTGAGGAAGCCCATTCTTCAGCCTATGCTATGCATCTTGGTAGTACCAAAATGTACAGAACACTTCGGGCGCATTATTGGTGGCCAGGTATGAAACAAGACATTGCTGAATTTGTATCAAAGTGCTTATCATGCCAACAGATTAAAGCGGAACACCAAAAACCAGCCGGTATGCTTCAACCACTACCTATTCCTGAGTGGAAATGGGAAAACGTCACAATGGATTTTGTTTCTGATTTACCTCGAACCCAAAAGGGTCATAACTCAATTTGGGTCATTGTCGATCGTCTGACGAAATCGGCACATTTCCTTCCAGTGCATACCAACGAATCTTTAGAGAAACTTGTCAAGTTATATGTCGATGAGATCGTGAGATTGCACGGAGTACCAGTGTCAATCATATCTGATCGTGATCCAAGATTCACTTCCCGTTTTTGGCCTAGTCTGCAGAAAGCGCTAGGTACAAAATTACTATTCAGTACCTCGTTTCATCCACAGACTGATGGACAGTCAGAGAGGACTATACAGACACTAGAAGACATGCTACGTGCAGTGGTGTTGAATTTGGGAGGTAGCTGGGATAAGTACATGACTTTGGTGGAGTTCGCTTATAACAGTTATCATTCAAGCATTGGTATGCCCCCGTACGAAGCTCTGTATGGCCGAAAGTGTCGAACACTGCTCTTTTGGGATGAGGTTGGCGAGAGACAAATCGAAGAAGTAGAGCTTATCAAAGATGCGAAGGCAAAAATACAACTTATTCGAGACAGACTTAAGGCAGCGCAAGATAGACAGAAAAGCTACGCAGATAATAGGAGGCGCGATTTGGAGTTTAATGAAGGAGATATAGTTTTTCTGAAAGTTTCTCCATGGAAGGGCGTGTTGCGATTCCGCCATCGAGGAAAGTTGAGTCCAAGGTATATTGGCCCATTTACGATCGTGCAAAGGATTGGTCGTGTCGCGTATCGACTTGAGCTACCATTGGAATTGTCGAAGATTCACGATGTCTTCCATGTCTCTATGCTTAGAAAATATGAACCAGATCCTTCGCACGTGCTCAAATATCCCCCAGTTGTATTAAAGGAAAATTTATCATACGAAGTACAACCTGTTCAAATTGTAGATCGCCGAGAGAAAATGCTTCATAACAAATCCATTCCTATGGTGAGAGTTCTATGGAGAAGTGATCAAATTGAAGAAGAAACATGGGAACCAGAGTCAGTCATGCGTCAACAACATCCAAATCTCTTTTCATCTCTAGGTACGTTTATGTTTCGAGGATGAAACTTTTTAGAGGATGGGATACTTTATAATATCTTAGCCCAACTAGATTTTTTTTAGAAAGCCCAAAACCTATTTATTTATTTTTATGGCCCAAAAGGCCAGCCCTATCTTAGCCCAACTAGATTTTTTTTAGAAAGCCCAAACTTATTTATTTATTTATTTTGTGGCCCAAAGTTTCAGCCCACTTAAATGGCCTGATATATAATTATTAAGGCTAAAGTTAAAAAAAAAAAGAAAAGAAAAGAAAGAAGAACGGGTAAAGAAAAACAAAAGAGGAGAGTGAAGAGGAGAAACCCTTGTTGATCAAATTCTCCCTTACAACCCTCATCCTAGGTGGTTTCTAAGTTGTTTTGAGGTAAGTGATGTGTGAATTAAGCTTCCTTCTTCCATGGTTTTGTAATTTTGTGGGGTTTTTCTTTTTGGTATGTGGGTAATTCGCAGACTGTTCAAACTGATTTTGACATAGCTATTGACGTCGAAAGTTTGCAACTTAATTTCTGTACGTAGCTGAACTCGTTAGCTTTCCGTAGCCACTTGAAACGCCTCAATCCGATTATTCTACAATTAGTTATGATTTTTCTCGTAAACAGCCGCTAGCTGGAAAATTTCAGAATTTTTATGTCGAATTCAAATTTATTAATGTATTGAAACGGGTTATGTGGGATTGGGAACTGATGTTAAGGAGTTACATGCCATTCTTATTTAATATCGACTCGTTCAAACTCGATTAGGATTTGTTTTTAGCAATGAAAGGTGATGTTACCGCTAATAGTTAGTTATATTTGATTTGTCTTTAATTGCTCATCTCCTTTCTTGGTAAAGAACCATCGACGAAGGGCAAGGGACCGACTTCAGATTCCGGAGAGAGTTAATCACTTCCTTGTGAGTTGATAATTCGGGAACGCCTTCTCTTGTGGGAAGTGTGGACCCTCGATAAATGTGCATTTATTTTAGTTTTAGTTAATTGATAAGAAAATTATTTGGTATTGTGTTATGTGGTAAAGAGCCAGATTGGCTCGATTGCTCTGGTTAGAGTCCTGTTAGCCATTTTATGAGTATTATTGATTTTAACTTATGTTGAAAAGCTTGCCGGCTCGATATCTGATAGCATTTATTGTGAATTATTTGACAATTGATTTCTGGTTATTCTTGTGTGCCAATTAAGATTCTAACTTGAGTCGTTATTAATCTTATGATGCATATTCATATGTATGCCTGGTACCAAGGTAATTTATAATCTGAGTATTTTCACATGCTAGATCTGACCCCGCCTTGTTATGCCACTTGATTACGAATAAAACATTCGTAAGAAATTCTATCTTTCCGAATTTTTAAATCACAATCTCACCTAATATTACCTCTTTAGGCCATTGTTTGTGGGAGACCATCAGGCCTACGCTTTATTTAACCTAGGTTCTGATAGGTCTTATATCCGGTATGATCTTACTGCGATCTTAGATTATCCTATCTCTCATTTCTCACCTGGAATCATCGTTCATACCCCTCTTGGAGAGCGTCTAATTCGTGATTCGGTATTCCTTGGTTGTCCATTGAAGATCAAAGATGTCATTCTAGAGGCTGAATTGATACCATTGCCTTTGATTGATCTTGATGTTATTCTTGGCATGGATTGGCTTTCTTCTCATCATGCAATTCTCGACTGCCACGAGAAGCTTGTTATTTTTCGTAGACCAGGATTCTCAGAACTTGTTTTTGAAGGTAAACATCAAACGAGATCCCTCTCTTTTATTTCAATGTTGACTACGCATAAATTAATGCGTAAGGGTTGTGAGGCATTCTTGGCATTTGTCATCGATACTTCTCTTTCTGAAACTAAACTAGATGACATCCCGATCGTGAATGAATTTCCTGATGTCTTTCCCGAAGACTTACCAGGACAACCTCCGAATCGAGAGATTGATTTTTCCATTGACGTACTTCCTGGAATCACACCTATATCGATTACTCCATATCGAATGTCGCCTACTGAGCTCAAGGAACTCCAGACACAACTTGGGGAATTATTGGAGAAGGGGTTCATACGACCTAGCACATCTCCGTGGGGTGCTCCAGTTCTTTTTGTCATGAAAAAAGATCGATCACTTCGCCTATGTGTCGACTACCGTCAATTGAACAAGGTGACAATCAAGAACAAATATCCTCTTCCAAGAATCGATGATCTGTTTGATCAATTGAAAGGAGCAACTGTGTTCTCAAAAATTGATTTGAGATCTGGTTATCACCAACTCAAGATTAGGGAATCTGATATCCCTAAGTCTGCTTTTCGAACCAGATACGGTCATTTTGAATTCTGTGTTATGCCTTTTGGACTCACAAATACTCCTGCAGCTTTTATGGATCTTATGAATAGGGTCATTCGGCTGTACTTAGATAAGTTTGTCATCATCTTCATTGATGACATTCTTATTTATTCTAAATCGGACGACGAGCATTCTCATCATCTAAGAATTGCTCTGAACATTCTCAGAGAAAATCAGCTTTATGCTAAATTCTCGAAGTGTGAATTTTGGGTCATCACATTTCTAAAGAAGGAATCTACGTCGATCCAGTGAAGATTCAAGCTATACTAGATTAGGAGCGTCCAAAGAACGTGACAGAGATTCGTAGTTTTCTGGGATTAGCTGGATATTATAGACAGTTTGTCAAAGACTTTTCGTTATTGGCTTCATCTTTGACTAAGTTGACTCGGAAAGGGGTAAAATTTGAATGGAGTGAAGAATGCGAGGAAGCATTTCAAGAATTGAAAAGACGACTCATTTCAGCTCCTATTTATAGCGATGCCTCGAGACAAGGATTAGGATGCGTTCTCATGCAAGAAGGAAAGGTTATTGCCTACGCTTCAAGGCAATTGAAGAAGAACGAAGAAAATTATCCTACACATGATTTAGAGTTTGCTGCAATCGTCTTTGCATTGAAGATCTGGAGGCACTATCTGTATGGTGCAACTTGTCGGGTTTTCACTGATCACAAGAGCTTAAAGTATATCACCACGCAAAAGGAGCTCAACCTCAGGCAAAGGCGATGGATGGAGTTGATTAGTGACTATGACTTAGTCATCGATTATCATCCTGGCAACGCGAACGTTGTTGCAGATGCTCTGAGTAGAAAGTCTTTTACCTCACTTGCTTCAATTCAATCTTTTTATCTTCCTATGTTGGAGCAATTTAAATCTTTACACATTTCGCTCGATTGCGAAAAGTCTACTAATTCTGCCTTAATCGCCAAATTCGAGATTAGACCTACCTTGTTCGAGCAAATTCGAGAAAGACAATCACACGATGTTCATTTACAACAAAAGATGGTGAAGCTAAATCAAGAAAAAGAAACACAATTTCAAATTCGGGATGATGGACTTCTTACTTTTAAAAATCGTGTTTGTGTTCCATCAGAACTTGATGTTCGTAGAGCTATTCTTGAGGAAGCCCATTCTTCAGCCTATGCTATGCATCCTGGTAGTACCAAAATGTACAGAACACTTCGGGAGCATTATTGGTGGCCAGGTATAAAACGAGACATTGCTGAATTTGTATCAAAGTGCTTATCATGCCAACAGATTAAAGCGGAACACCAAAAATCAGCCAGCATGTTTCAACCACTACCTATTCCTGAGTGGAAATGGGAAAATGTCACAATGGATTTTGTTTCTGGTTTACCTCGAACCCAAAAGGGTCATGACTCAATTTGGGTCATTGTCGATCGTCTGACGAAATTGACACATTTCCTTCCAGTGCATACCAACGAATCTTTAGAGAAACTTGCCAAGTTATATGTCGATGAGATCGTGAGATTGCATAGAAGACATGCTACGTACAGTGGTGTTGAATTTAGGAGATAGCTGGGATAAGTACGTGACTTTGGTGGAGTTCGCTTATAACAACAGTTATCATTCAAGCATTGGAATGCCCCCATACGAAGCTCTGTATGACCGAAAGTGTCGAACACCGCTCTTTTGGGATGAGGTTGGCGAGAGACAAATCGAACAAGTAGAGCTTATCGAAGATGCGAAGGCAAAAATACAACTTATTCGAGACAGACTTAAGGCAGCGCAAGATCAACAGAAAAGCTACGCAGATAATAGGAGGCGTGTTTGGAGTTTAATGAAGGAGACAAAGTTTTTCTGAAAGTTTCTCCATGGAAGGGCGTGTTGCAATTCCGCCGTCGAGGAAAGTTGAGTCCAAGGTATATTGGCCCGTTTACGATCATGCAAAGGATTGGTCGTGTCGCGTATCGACATGAGCTACCATTGGAATTGTCGAAGATTCACGATGTCTCCATGTCTCTATGCTTAGAAAATATGAACCAGATCCTTCGCACGTGCTCAAATATCCCCCAGTTGTATTAAAGGAAAATCTATCGTACGAAGTACAACCTATTCAAATTGTAGATCGCCGAGAGAAAATGCTTCATAACAAATCCATTCCTATGGTGAGAGTTCTATGGAGAAGTGATCAAATTGAAGAAGAAACATGGGAACCAGAGTCAGTCATGCGTCAACAACATCCAAATCTCTTTTCATCTCTAGGTACGTTTATGTTTCGAGGACGAAACTTTTAGAGGAGGGGATACTTTATAATATCTTAGCCCAACTAGATTTTTTTTAGAAAGCCCAAAACCTATTTATTTATTTTTATGGCCCAAAAGGCCAGCCCTATCTTAGCCCAACTAGATTTTTTTAGAAAGCCCAAACTTATTTATTTATTTATTTTGTGGCCCAAAGTTTCAGCCCACTTAAAATGGCCTGATATATAATTATTAACGCTAAAGTTAAAAAAAAAAGAAAAGAAAATAAAGAAGAACGGGAGAAGAAAAACAAAAGAGGGAAAAGAAGAGAGTGAAGAGGAGAAACCCTTGTTGATCAAATTCTCCCTTACAACCCTCATCCTAGGTGGTTTCTAAGTTGTTTTGAGGTAAGTGAGGTGTGAATTAAGCTTCCTTCTTCCATGTTTTTGTAATTTTGTGGGGTTTTTCTTTTTGGTATGTGAATTAAACTATTCGAACTGATTTAGACATAGCTATTGACCTCTAAAGTTTGCAAACTTAATTTCTGTACGTAGCTGAACTCGTTAGCTTTCTGTAGCCACTTGAAACGCCTCAATCTGATTATTCTACAATTAGTTATGATTTTTCTCGTAAACTGCCGCTAGCTGGAAAATTTCAGAATTTTTATGTCGAATTCAAATTTATTTTCTATCATTTCGTTTAGTTAATGTATTGAAACGGGTTATGCGGGATTGGGAACTGATGTTAAGGAGTTACATGCCATTCTTATTTAATATCGACTCGTTCGAACTCGATTAGGATTTGTTTTAGCAATGAAAGGTGATGTTACCGCTAATAGTTAGTTATATTTGATTTGTCTTTAATTGCTCATCTCCTTTCCAGGTAAAGAACCATCGACGAAGGGCAAGGGACCGACTTCAGATTCCGGAGAGAGTTAATCACTTCCTTGTGAGTTGATAATTCAGGAATGCCTTCTCTTGTGGGAAGTGTGAACCCTCGATAAATGTGCATTTATTTTAGTTTTAGTTAATTGATAAGAAAATTATTTGGTATTGTGTAATGTGGTAAAGAGCCTGATTGGCTCGATTGCTCTGGTTAGAGTCCTGTTAGCTATTTTATGAGTATTATTTATTTTAACTTATGTTGAAGAGCCTTGCCGGCTCGATATCTGATAGCATTTATTGTGAATTATTTGAGAATTGATTTCTGGTTATTCTTGTGTGCCAATTAAGATTCTAACTTGAGTCGTTATTCATCTTATGATGCATATACATATCTATGCCTGGTACCAAGGTTAAGTAGCCCGAATTGGTCACGGTTCGGCTGAGTTGGAGCGACATTGATTAAGTAGCCCGAATTGTCGCGGTTCGGGTGAGTTAGAGTGACAACCAAGTTGCCCGTCGCTTGGCAAACCCAAGTGAGTTAGATCTAACGGGGCACCTGTCCATTTGCCAAATACTGATACTCTGGAGGGTGATCGTTAGATGGATCAGTCTATTATAGGCTCAGTCAACGTCACCGGTGTGGGATATGCATGTCATATATGTTTATATGTTTGAACATTTCAAGTATTCACGTCGATATAGAATTGTGAACTTTAGCACTTGGCGTGTTGAGAAAGAATATTAATGTGCATTTTATCTAGAGTAACGGTTACGGGCTTGGACTATCTCTCGACGGAGAGCTCAGTTCGAGGAGGATATTGACTACCCACGCGTCTTTTATGTGATAACATGTTATTTGAACTAATTGTGTTATTCGTAAATGTGCACTAAGGTTTTTATTTTCATTAATATGTATACTGAGTGAAAAATAGTTATTGTGGGACGAAATGTTGGATTTTATGTTATGAACCGCGAGTGGGAATACATGCTTCGTATAAGGGTCGGGGTGACTGGCTTATCACCTCACTGAGCTAGTGGTTTTGTTCACCCCCATCATTCTTTCCTTTCAGGCTGTTGATATCGTTTTGGTTGGAGATTTGCCTATCGTTTGCTCGTCATCCAATTAGTGTTTTGGGTAGTTTCTATTTTATGTAAATTGACGAATTCATTGGCGAGATTGTATAGTTTATATTTGGTGACCCCCCTTGATGTTCTTTTTGTACCCTCGCGATGTTATATCGTTCATGTATATTTTCTTTAAACTAAGTTACATCGTTGTATTTTGTACCTTTGTAAATCCTTGTTGATACTTTATGAGATGATGTCCTCGGGTTGTAACCGTTGTTATCAGTTGTTCAGTTCTACAGGTACTTGATAGCAAGCTTTATGTTTTCTATAATCTTTGTGGAGTGGAGTGCACCCATTCTGCGAAATTTATGGTTAACGTGGCGGTTGTCGCGTTCTATCTGGGGTCAGGGTGTGACAATTTCCTTCATCATAATGTTTTTTCCGACATTATGATGCTCATTTCCTTCATCATGATGCATATTTTTTTCATCATTATACACATTTCCTACATCATTATGCTCATTTCTTTAATCATGATGCATATTTCCTTCATCATGATGTTAATTTCTTACATAATTATGGTCATTTCCTTCATCATGATGCTCATTTCCTTCACCATGATGCGTTGTTCCATCACAATAATGCTCATTTCCTACATTATCATGCTCATGTCCTTCATCATGATGCATGCTTCCATCAACACAATGCTAATTTTCTACATCATGATGCTCATTTCGTTCATCATGATACATATTTCCTTCATTATGATGCTTATTTATTCATCATGATGTATATTTCCTTTATAACGATGCTCTTAGCTACATCATGATGCTCATTCCCTACATGACGATGCTCAATTCAATCATCATGATGATCATTTCCTTCATCATTATGCTCATTTTCACTATCGTGATGTTCATTTCTTTCATCATGATGCGTATTTCCTTCATCTTGATGATTATTCCCTATATCATAATGCCCATTTTCTTCATAATGATGCTCATAGCTATCATCATGATTCTCATTTCCATCATTATGATGCATAATTTCATCATCATGATGCTCATTTCCTAAATCAAGATGCATATGTACTTCGTCATGATGCCCATTTACTACATCATTATGCTCATTTCCTTCATCATTATGCATATTAACTTCATCATGATACTCATTTCATTCATCATGATGCTCATTTCCGTCATCCTGATGCTCATTTCCATTATCATGATGTATATTTCATTCATAATGGTTCTCTTTCCTACATCATGATGCTTATTTCCTTAATCATGTTACTCATTTCCTTCATCATGATACATATTCTCTTCATAATGATGCTTATTTCCTTCATCATGATGCTCATTTCATTCATCATGATGCAAAAATTCTACATCATGATGCTTATTTTCTTCATCATGATGCTTATTTCCATCAACATGATGCATAAATCCTTCATCATGATACTTATTTCCTTCATCATGATGTTCATTTCCTACATCATGATGCTCATTTCCTTCATCATTATGCTCATTTCCTTCATCATGATGATCATTTCCTATTTCATTATGGTCATTCCCACCTTAAGCATTATGCTCTTTTCCTTCATCATTATGCATATTTCCTTTATCATGATGCTCATTTCCTACATCATTATACATATTTCTTTCTTCGTGATGCTTATTTCCATCATCATGATGATTATTTCCTTCATCGTGATGCTCTTTTACTTCATCATTATGCTCATTTCCTTCATAATGATGCATATTTGTTTATCATGATGCTTATTTCCTTCATCTTGATGATCATTTCCTACATCATTATGGTCATTTCCTTCATTATGATGCTCATTTCCTTCATCATTATGCATATTTCCTTCATCATAATGCTTTTTTCCTAAATTATGATACTCACTACCTTCATCGTGTTTCATGTTCCTTTCATCACAATGTGTATTTCCTTCATCATGATGCTTACTTCATTCCTTATTATGCATATTTTCTTTATCATGATGCTCATTTCCTACATCATGATGCATATTTCCATCATCATGTTGCTCATTTCTATCATTTTGATGATCATTCCCCTCATCATGATGCTCATTTCCTTCATCATGATGCATATTTTATTAATCGTGATACACATTTCCTACATCATTATGCTCATTTCGTTCATCATGATGCATATTTCCTTCATCATGATGTTAATTTCCTACCTCATTACATTCATTTCCTTTATCATGATGCTCATTTCCTTCACCATGATGCGTAGTTCCATCATAATGATGCTCATTTCCTACATTATTATGCTCATGTCCTTCATCACGATACATGTTTCCATTATCATAATGCTAATTTCCTACATCATGATGCTCATTTCGTTCATCATGATACATATTTCCTTCATCATTATGCTCATTTCCTACATCATGGTGCATATTTCCTTCATAATGATGCTCATTTCTTTTATCATGAAGCTAATTTCTTTCATCATGATTCCATCATGATGCATATTTCCTTTATGATGATGCTCTTTACCAATATCATGATGCTCATTCCCTACATGATGATTCTCATTTCCATAATCATGATGCTCATTCTTTCATCATGATGCTCATTTTTACTATCGTGATGCTCATTTCCTTCATCATGATGCTCATTTCAAACATAATGATGCTCATTTCATTCATCATGATGGATATTTCCTTCATCATGATTCTCATTTCCTACATCATGTTGCATATTTCCTTCATTATTATGCTTATTTCCAACATCATGATGATCATTTCTTTCATCATTATGCAAATTTTCTTTATAGCGATACTAATTTCCATCACCACGATAGATAAATCCTTCATCATGATGCTCATTTAGTTCATCTTTATGCATATTTCTGTTATCATGATACTCATTTCCTACATCTTGATGCTCATTTCCTTTATCATGATGATCAATTTTACGTCATTATGGTCATTTCCTTCATCATGATGCTTTTTTCCTGCATCATGATGCATGTTTCCTTCATTAAGATGCTTATTCCGTACATCATGAAACTCATTTCATTCATCACGATGCATATTACCTTCATCTTGATGCTTATTTCCTACATCACGAATCAGACATCATCACGATGCTAATTTCCATATTCATGATGCATATTTTCTTCATCATGATGCTCATTTCCTATATCATGATGCTTATTTCCATTATCATGATGCATAAATCTTTCATCATGATGCTTATTTCCTTCATCATGATGCTCATTTCCATCATCATGATGCTTGTTTCCTTCAGCATGAGTCTCATTTCATACATCATGATGCTAATTTCCTTCATCATGATGCATATTTCCCTTCATCATGATGCTCATTTCCTACATAACGATGCATATTTCCATCATCATGATTGTCATTTCCTTCATCATGATGCTCATTTCCTTCATCGTGATGCATATTTCCTTTATCACGATGCTCATTCCTTCGACATGATGCATATTTCCTTTATCATGATGCTTAATTCCTTCATCTTGACGATCATTTCCTACATCATTATGGTCATATCCTTCATTATGATGCTCATTTCCTTCAACGTTATGCGTATTTCCTTCATCATAATGCTTTTTTCCTACATTATGATGTTCATTTCCTTCATCATGTTGCATGTTTCTTTCATAATAATGCGTATTTCCTTCATCATGATGCTTACTTCATTCCATATAATGCATATTTTCTTTATCATGATGCTCATTTCCTACATCATGATGCATATTTCCATCATCATGCTGCTCATTTCTGTCATCTTGACTATCATTCCCCTCATCATGATGCTCATTTCCTTCATCATGATGCATATTTTTTTCATCATTATACACATTTCCTACATCATTGTGCTCATTTGTTTAATCATGATGCATATTTTCTTCATCATGATGTTAATTTCCTACATAATTATGGTCATTTCCTTCATCATGATGTTCATTTCCTTCACCATGATGCATTGTTCCATCATAATAATGCACATTTCCTACATTATCATGCTTATGTCCTTCATCATAATGCTAATTTCCGACATCATGTTGCTCATTTCGTTTATCATGATACATATTTCCTTCATCATAATGCTCATTTCCTATGCTCATTTCCTTCATCGTGATGCTTATTTCTTCATCATGATGCATATTTTCTTTATAACAACGCTCTTATCTACATCATGATGCTCATTCCCTACATGATGATGCTCAATTCCATCATCATGATGATCATTTCCTTCATCATTATGCTCATTTTCACTATCGTGATGCTCATTTCCTTCATCATGATGCGTATTTCCTTCATCATGATACTTATTTCCTGTATCATAATGCTCATTTTCTTCATAATGATGCTCATTCTATCATCATGATTCTCATTTCCATCATTATGATGCATAATTCCGTCATCATTATGCTCATTTCCTTAATCAAGATGCGTATGTCCTTCGTCATGATGCCCATTTCCTATATCATTATGCTCATTTCCTTCATCACGATGCATATTTACTTCATCATGATACTTATTTCATTCATTATGATGCTCATTTCCGTCATCCTGATGCTCATTTCCATCATCATGATGTATATTTCATTCATAATGATTCTCTTTCCTACATCATGATGCTTATTTCCTCAATCATGTTGCTCATTTCCTTCATCATGATGCATATTTTCTTCATCATGATGCTTATTTCATTCATCATGATGCTCATTTCCATCATCATGATGCTTATTTTCTTCATCATGATTCTCATTTCCTACATCATGATGCTTATTTCCATCATCATGATGCTCATTTCCTACATCACGATGCATGTTTCCTTCATCATGAAGCTCATTTCCTACATCATGATGCTCATTTCCTTCATCATTATGCTCATTTCCTTCAACATGATCATCATTTCCTATGTCATTATGGTCATTCCCTTAATCATTATGTTCTTTTCATTCGTCATGATGTATATTTCCTTTATCAAGATGCTCATTTCCTGTATCATTACACATATTTCTTTCTTCATGATTCTTATTTCCATCAACATGATGATTATTACCTTCATCCTTATGCTCATTTACTTCATCATTATGCTCATTTCCTTCATCCTGATGCATATTTCCTTCATCGTAATGCTCATTTCCTATATCAATATGCTCATTTCCTTCATCATGATGCATATTTCCATCATCATGATTCTTATTTCCTACATCACGATACTAACATCATCATGATGTATATTTTCTTCATCGTGATGCTCATTTCCTTCATCATGGTGCTTATTTTCATCATCATCATGAATTAATCCCTTACCATGATGCTTATTTCCTTCATCATGATACAGAAATCCTTCATTATGATGCGAATATCCATCATCATGTTGCATGTTTCCTTCAACATGATGCCCATTTCCTACATCTATATGCTCATTTCCTTCATCACGATGCATGTTTTCTTCATTATGATGCTCATTTCCATCATCAAGATGCTATTTTCGTTCATCATTACGTGTATTTCCTTCATCATGATGCTAATTTTCTACATCGTGATGCTCATTTCGTTCATCATGATGCATATTTCCTTTATCATGATCCTCATTCCCTTCATCATGATGCATATTTTATTAATCATGATACACATTTCCTACATCATTATGCTCTTTTCGTTCATCATGATACATATTTGCTTCATCATGATGTTAATTTCCTACATCATTACGTTCATTTCATTCATCAGGATGCTCATTTCCTTCACCATGATGCGTAGTTACATCATAATGATGCTCATTTCCTTCACCATGATGCGTAGTTCCATCATAATGATGCTCATTTCCTACATTATTATGCTCACGTCCTTCATCATGATGCATGTTTCCATTATCATAATGCTAATTTCCTACATCATGATGCACATTTCGTTCATCATGATACATATTTCCTTCATCATGATGCTCATTTCCTACATCATGGTGCATATTTCCTTCATAATGATGCTTATTTCTTTTATCATGATGCTAATTTCCTTCATCATGATTCTTATTTCTTCATCATGATGCATATTTCCTTTATGATGATGTTCTTTACCAATATTATGATGCTCATTCCCTTCATGATGATGCTCATTTCCATCATCATGATGCTCATTTCTTTCATCATGATGCTCATTTTCACTATCGTGATGCTCATTTCCTTCATCATGATGCTCATTTCAAACATAATGATGCTCATTTCATTCATCATGATGGATATTTCCTTCATCATGATGCCCATTTCCTACATCATGTTGCATATTTCCTTTATTATTATGCTCATTTCCAACATCATGATGATTATTTCTTTCATCATTATGCAAATTTTCTTTATAATGATACTAATTTCCATCACCACGATGCATATATGTCCTTCGTCATGATGCTCATTTAGTTCATGTTTATGCATATTTCCGTTATCATGATACTCATTTCCTACATCTTGATGCTCATCTCCTTTATCATGATGATCAATTTCGATGTCATTATGGTAATTTCCTTCATCATGATGCTTTTTTCCTACATCATAATGCATGTTTTCTTCATCAAGATGCTTTTTTCCTACATCATGAAACTTATTTCATTCATCACGATGCATATTTCCTTCATCTTGATGCTTATTTCCTACATCACGAATCAGACATCATGACGATGCTAATTTTCATATTCATGATGCATATTTTCTTCAATATGATGCTCATTTCCTACATCATCATGCTTATTTCCATTATAATGATGCATAAATCTTTCATCATGATGCTTATTTCCTTCATCATGATGCTCATTTCCATCATCATGATACTAATATACTTCATCATGATGCGTATTTCCTTCATCATGATGCTCATTTCCTACATCATGATGCTCATTTCCTTCATCATGATGATCATTTCCTATGTCATTATGGTTATTTTCTTAATCATAATGCTCATTTCAATCATCATGATGCATATTTCCTTCATTATGTTGCTCATTTCCTACATCATGATAAATATTTGCTTCATCATGATGCTAATTTCCATCATCATGATGATATTTCCTTTATCGTGATGCTCAATTCCTACATCAATATGCTCATTTCCCTAATCATGATGCATGTTTTCTTCATCAGGATGCAAATTTCCATCATTATGATGCTAATTTCCTTTATCACGATGCATATTTCCTTCATCATAATGCTCATTTCCTACTTCATGATGCTCATTTCATTCATCATGATGCTTGTTTACTTCATCATGACGCTCATTTCGTACATCATGATGCTCATTTCCTTCATCATGATGTATATTTCCCTTCATCATGTTGCTCATTTCATACATCACGATGCATATTTCCAATGATGCTCATTTCCTTCATCATGATGCTCATTTCCTTCATCATGATGCACATTTCCTTCATCATGATACTCATTATGGTCATTTCATTATAATGCTTTTTTGCTACATTACGATACACATTTCCTTCATCGTGATGCAAGTTTCTCTCATCATAATGCATATTTCCTTCATCATGATGCTCATTTCCTACATCATGATGCATGTTTTCTTCATCATGATGCACATTTCATACATCATATTGCTTACTTCATTGTTCATGATGCATATTTCCTTCATCATGACGCCAAATTTTTTACATCATGATGCATATTTCCATTATCATGTTGCTCATTTCCATCATCATGGTGATCATTTCCTTTATCATGATGCTCATTTCCTTCGTCATGATGCATATTTTCTTCTCTTGATGCTTATTTTCTACATAGTGATGCTCATTTCCTTCGTCGTGACGCATGTTTCCTTCATCATAATGTTCATTTCCTTCATTATTATGCTCATTTCCTACATCATTATGGTCATTTCCATCATTATGATGCTCATTTCCTACATCATGATTCTCATTTCGTTCATCATGAAGCATATTTCCTTCATCATGATGCTCATTTACTACATCATGATGCATATTTCCATTATCATGATGCTCATTTCTTTTATCATGATGCTCATTTCTTCATCGTGATGCTCATTTCATCATAATGATGATGCTATTTATCTACATCGTGTTATCATTCCCTGCATCATGACGCTCATTTCCATCATCATGATGCTCATTTACTTCATCATGATGCTCATTTTCACCATCGTGATGCTCATTTCCTTCATCATGATGCGTATTTTCTTCACCATGATGCTCATTTCCTATATCATAATTCTCATTTTCTTCATCATGATGCTCATTTCTTTTATCATGATTCTCAATTCCATCATTATGATGCATAAATTTTTCATCATGATGCTCATTTTCTTAGTCATGATGCGCATTTCCCTTATCAAGAAGCATATGTCCTTTATGATGATGCTCATTACCTTCATCATGATGCAAATATACTTCAACATGATACTCATTTCCTTCATCATGATGATCAGTTCCATCATCCTGATTCTCATTTCCATCATCATGATGCATATTTCCTTCATAATGATTCTCTTTCCTACATCATGATGCTTATTTTCTTCATCATGTTGCTCATTTCCTTCATCGTGATGCTCATTTCCATCATCATGATGCAAAAATAGTTTGTCATGATGCTTATTCCCTTCATCATGATGTTCATTTCCTATATCATGATTCATGTTTTCTTCATATCAATGCCCATTTCCTATAATATGATGCTCATTTCCTTCATCGTGATGCATGTTTCCTTCATCTCAATGCCCATTTTCTATATCATGATACTCATTTCCATCAACATGATGCTCACTTCCATCATCATGATACCAATATACTTCATCATGATGCATATTTTCTTCATCATGATGCTCATTTCCTATATCATGATGCTCATTTCCTATGTCATTATGGTCATTTTTTTAATCATGATGCTCATTTCAATCATCATGATGCATATTTCGTTCATTATGTTGCTCATTTTCTACAACATGATAAATATTTCCTTCATCATGATGATATTCCTTCATCGTGATGCTCAATTCCTACATCAATATGCTCATTTCCCGAATCATGATGCATGTTTTCCTCATCAGGATGCAAATTTCCATCATCATTACGCTAATTTCCTTCATCATGATGCATATTTCCTTCATCATGATGCTCATTTCCTACTTCATGATGCTCATTTCATTCATCATGATGCTTATTTCCTTCATCATGATGCTCATTTCCTACATCATGCTGCATATTTCCTTCATCATTATGCTTGTTTCCAACATCATGTTGATCATTTCCTTCATCATGATGCAATTTTTCTTCATAATAATGCTCATTTCCATCTTCATGATGCATAAATACTTCATCATGATGCTCATTTTGTTCATCATTATGCGTATTTCCTTTATCATGATACTCATTTCCTACATCTTGATTCTCATTTCTTCATCATGATGATTGATTCCGACATCATTATGGTCATTTCCTTCATCTTGATGATCATTTTATTCATCATGATGCATATTTCCTTCATCATGATGCACATTTCCTACATCATGATAAATATTTCCTTCGTCATGATGCTTACTTCCGACATCATGAAACTCATTTCATTCATCATGATGCATATTACCTTCAACATGATACTTATTTCCTGCGTCACGATGGAAACATCATCATGATGCTCATTTCCTTCATCATGATGCTTATTTTTAATATCATAATGCATAAATCCTTATCATGATGCTTATTTCCTTCATCATGATGCAGAAATCCTTCATCAAGATGCGCATTTCCATCATCATGATGCATGTTTTCTTCTACATGATGCTCATTTTCTAAATCACGATGCATATTTCCATCTTCATGATGCTCATTTCCTTCATCATGATGCTAATTTCCTTCATCGTGATGCATATTTCCCTTATCATGATGGTCAATTCCTTCGTCATGATGTATATTTCCTTCATCATGATACTCATTTCCTTCATCTTGATGATCATTTCCTACATCGTTATGGTCATTTCCTTCATTAAGATACTAATTTCCTTCATCATTAATCATATTTCTTTCATCATAATGCTTATTTCCTATATTATGATGCTCATTTCCTTCATCATGATGCATATTTCTTTTACCATAATGCATATTTCCTTTATATTGATGCTCATTTCCTACATCATGATGCATGTTTTCAACATCATGATGAACAATTCCTACATCAAAACGCTTACCTCATTCATCATGATGCACATTTTCTTCATCATAATGCTCACTTTCTACATCATTATGCATATTACCATCATCATGATGCTCATTTCCATCACCTTGATTATAATTTCCTTCATCATGATGCACATTTCCTACATCATACTTAGTTCATTACGTCAGAAAAAGTGATGCGTACTTTCTTCATCATGATACACATTTTCCTACATCATGATGCTCATATTCATATTCATGATGTATGTTTCCATTATCATAATGCTAATTTCCTACATCATGATGTTCATTTCGTTCATCATGATGCATATTTCCTTCATCATGATGCTCTTTTCCCTACAACATGATGCATATTTCCTTCATCATGATGCTCATTTCCTACATCGTGCTGCATATTTCCTTTATCTTTATGTTCATTTGCAATATCATGATGATAGTTTCCTTCATCATAACGCAATTTTTTTTCATAATGATGCTCATTTTCATCATCATAATGCTCATTTTCTTCATCATGATGCGTATTTCCATCAACATGATGCTTATTTCCATCATCATGATGCATATTTTCATTCAACATAATGCTCATTTCCTATATCACGATGCATATTTCCATCATCATGATGCTCATTCCCGTCATCATAATGCATGTTTCCTTCATCATGTTGCTCACTTCTTTTATCATGATGCATATTTCCATTCATCATAATGCTCATTTCTTGCATAACTTTGCATATTTTCGTCATCATGATGCTCTTTTCCTTCATCATGATGCTCTTTTCCTTCGTCATGATGCATATTTCCTTCATCATGATGCTCATTTCCATCATCATGATACTAATATACTTTATCATGATACATATTTCCTTCATCATGATGCTCATTTCCTACATCATGATGCTCATTTCCTTCATCATGATGATCATTTCCTATGTCATTATGGTCATTTTCTTAATCATGATGCTCATTTCATTCATCATGATGCATATTTCCTTCATTATGTTGCTCATTTCCTACATCATGATAAATATTTCATTCATCTTGATGCACGCAACGGAATTCTCCAGACCCTAAATCGGATTTCACCCCGCTTAATTGTGCTGATTGCGATTTCATTTCTGCCACGGCCCCATCGATGATTGATCATCTGATCTCGCCTTCTGATCGTAATGTCTTGATGACTCCTACAATGCCTGCTGTTCATCCGATCACTTCCCATCCTTCTGATCGTCTCCATGCAGCGGTCTCCGTAAAATCCACAGCGCCTGCAGCGACTTGACCGGATTATGCTGAGCCTCGATCGGAATTTGCAGCAACTCGATCGGGACCATAGACTCGATCGGAATCTGCTGTGACCTGATTGGATCATCCACAGAACTGATCAGAAACTGTTGATGCTCATTCAAAATTACATTCTGCAGTGATATTCTCGGATCAAGTTCAGCAGGGTGATTGATCCCTCCTATGCAGCCTGGAACTTCTTCCATCAATCCCCTCCGTTTCACTACGCCCAATACTACCACATGAGATTCTGATCTCCCTTCAATGCCTTCGCCGACTGATAAAGGCGATGCCTCTCCCTTACGTTCGTTCCATACGTCATTAAGTAAAGGGCTCCCAAGCCCGGTTGCGAAGCCACTGGAGCGCTCAGGTGACTTCGTTTCAATTACGGTTGATGATTCTCTCCTTCATGATCGTTTATCTTTATGCTCCAATTTCTTGATTGGTAGGGTCATTCATTCTCATGGGTAGCGTCCCCTTTCACAGCAGGATTTGCTTGGCCAATTGACGAAGCTTTGGGCGACAATGGACATCTTCATGGCACCCCTTGGGAGAGGGCATTTCAATATACATGTTCATGATGCTGCTATACGTCAGAGGGTTCTGAAAGAGCGGTCTTTTGACCTTGATTCGGGTCTGATTAGATTGCAGAAGTGGGTACCGTTCTTCAACCCTTACAAAATCAAGTCTTCAATTGCTAATGTGTGGATTCGTATTTATGAATTGCCATATGAGTTTTGGAGCGGCCCTAATCTCCGTTCCATTGCTTCTGGGATTGGTAACCCTGTGAAGGTTGATGCTAGAGCATTGGACGGATCTCTTGGTCAATTTGCACGTGTCCTTGTTGAAATCAATGTTTTGGAAGAGCTACCAACTATTATTACTATAAACACTTCAGATCACTCTTTTTCGACATATATATCTTATGAGAATGTGCCAAGTTATTGTACAAGGTGTTATATTATTGGACACTCTAATGAGGAGTGTCGTAAGGGAAAGAAAGCAGCAGCGAATTCGAAGAGGAATGATGCTGCAGCAAATTTGAAGAGGAATGATGCACCAGCTAACTTGAAGAAGAAGAAGAAGAAGAAGAAGGATGTGCCATATTCCGACGGAGAGGTGGACTCCTGTCAGAAATGTTCAGCAACCTACGAATCAGGATCAGACGGGTGATCATGATCAGGTTGTTTAGAACATTCAGCACGATGGTCAGGTTGGGACTTCATATCTTCAGCGTACGGATCAGGTGATACTTGAAACAGGTTGCCTTGAATTTGAAGATGAAGAACATGAACCAGCAGCCCCATCGGTTAACGATAGACTGCAGCTTGCAAACCATTTCGATGCTCTCCAAGATCAGCCGGATGAATGTATGGATGTCTCGGCATTCCTTGATGATGCTATTCGTCATGTTGGACAGATTGGGGGTGCAATCGACGAGTATGGCAGCAACCTTCAGCACCCTCCTACTCCGTTTGATGCTCGTGATTCGTTTGATGATAATCATGAATTTATTGATCCTAACACTAGTAGGCATTCTCGGAATATGCATCATACAGCCCGTCAAGAGTGGGGACAAGTAGAGGATCCATCTAAACTGCCGAAGCACGGTTATACAGGGCGTACTTAATGAATTGCCTCTTTTGGAATATTCATGGTGTGGGGAGCTCCTTATTGGCTCTCAAAATATTTTGTTACAGGCATAAGGTTCGACCTTCTGCTTCCTTGTCTAATAATTGGCACAACTTGGGTTTTCATTTTGTGGCTCATAATGATAGAGGTGTTAGGCGTCCGAAAAAATGGGTTTTCTGTCGTGATCATCTGGTGTCAAATGTTGTGGTTATTTTCATGTCTGAGCAGATTATTATTGTTAATTTTATATTTAATCGTGCTCTTTACCGTCTGGGATTGGTTCATGCTGCTAGTGGATATTTGGATCGTAGAAATTTTCATCATAATGATGCTCATTTCAATCATCATGATGCATAAATCCTTCATCATGATGCTCATTTCGTTCATCAATATGCATATTTCGTTTATCATGATGCTCATTTCCTATATCATGATGCTCATTTCCTTCATCATGATGATTAATTTCGATGTCATTATGGTCATTTCCTTCATCACGATGCTCATTTCATTCATCATGATGCATATTTCCTTCATCATGTTGCTCATTTCCTTCATGATAATGCTCATTTCATTCGTCCTGATGCATATTTTCTTCATCATGGTGCTCATTTCCTTCATCATGATGCTCATTTCCTTCATCATGATGTATATTTTCTTCATTATGATGCTCATTCCCTACATCATGCTGTGTATTTCTTTCATCATTATGCTCATATCCAACATCATGATGCTCATTTCTTTCATCATTATGCAAATTTTCATTTATAATGATACTCATTTCCATCATCACGATATATGAAATCCTCCATTACGATGATCATTTCGTTCGTTGTTTGCATATTTTCTTTATCATGACGCTCATTTCTTTCATCATGATGGTTAATTCCAACGTCATTATGGTCATTTCCTTCATCATGATGTTCATTTCATTCGTCATAATACGTATTTCCTTCATCATGATGCTCATTTCCTACATCATGATGCTCATTTCCTACATCAAGATGCTCATTTCCTACATCATGATGCCTATTTCCATCATCATGATGCATAAATCCTTCATCAAGAAGCTTATTTCCTTCATCATAATGCTCATTTCTATCATCATGATGCCTGTTTCCTTCATCATGATGCTCATTTCCTACGTCATGATGCTCATTTCCTTCATCATGACGCTCATTTCTTTCATCATGACGCTCATTCTTTCATCATAATGCTCGTTTCCTTCATTACGATGCTCATTTCCTTCGTCATGATGCAAATTTCCTTTATCATGATGCTTATTTCCTTCATCTTGATGATCATTTCCTATATCATTATGGTCATTTCCTTCATCATTATGCGTATTTCTTTCATCATAATGCTTTTTTCTATATTATAATGCTCATTTCCTTCATCATGATCCGTATCTCTTTCATCATATTGCATATTTCCATCATCATGAAGCTCATTTCCTACATAATGATGTATGATTTCTACATAATGATGCACATTTCCTACATCATAATGCTTACTTTATTTCTCCTGATGTATATTTCCTTCATCATGATGCACATTTCCTACGTCACAATGTATATTTCCATCATAATGATGCTCATTTCCTTCATCATGATGCTCATTTCTTACATCACGATTCCTATTTCTATCTTCATGATGCTCATTTCCTTCATCATGATGCTCATTTCTTTTATCTTGATGATCATTTCCTTCATCATTATGGTCATTTCCTTCACTATGATGCTAATTTCCTTCATCATTATCCGTATTTCCTTCATCATGATGCTCATATCCTTTTGGAGGAGAAACTCAAATAAAAGCAAATCTTTTATTCTCAAAAGAATAGAAGCAGCTGGTTGAAGGATGGTGATCGTAATACGGCTTTTTTTCCAAAGAGCTCATAGAATCAGGAAGATTAGAACAAATATTAGTACTATGATGGTTGGGGATGATGTCTCTCATGATATTTCTGCTATTTCTCAGCACGTTGTGGACTATTACAGGGACCTTTTCAGTACACCTATTGATGTTCCAAATTGGGGTTTGATGGGCTTCGTTCGTCAGTTTGTGTCTGTGGCTATAACGCTGCTCTGACTCTTGAGCCTGATGATGTGGAAATTAGAGCTGCAGTTTTTTATCTTTCTTCAAATAGTTCTCCAGGCCCTGATGGTTTTGGCGGTTCATTCTTTCAGGCTGTTTGGCATATTATACATGAAGATATGTGCATTGCTGTCAGGTACTTTTTTAACAGTGGTTTTATATCTGATGGGGATAATGCTAATTTTGTTACCTTAATAGCTAAGCATGAGGGTGCTAATCGTGTGGAGGATTATTGGCCTATTAAAATGTGTAACTTTTTCTTTAAAGTGCTCACTAAAATTCTTGCTACGCATTTGGGCCCGATCCTTAAAAATCATCTTGGTGTGCATTAATATGGGTTTGTGCCTGGTCGTAGTATACGTCATTGTATTGCCACTGCATTTGAGTCTTTTAATAGTCTGGATGTTTCTACTTTGGGTAGTGTTGCTCTTAAGATTGATATCAGGAAAGCTTTTGATACTTTAAGGTGGGATTTTCTTGTTGAATGCCTTGGACGTATGGGTTTCTCTAATCAGTTTCTGATATTGCTTAAGGGTATTTTTGTCTCTGCTAAAATCTCTGTGCTAATTAATGGTTCTCCTCATGGTTATTTTGGCTATGGGAGAGGAGTTCGACAGGGGGACCCCCTTATCTCCCCTTCTCTTTTGTCTAGCTGAGGAAGTCCTTGGTCTTTGGTTGTGGCATTTTGTGGATTGGCGTCTTCATCGTGTTGCTATTGGGCGATCTTGTTTTCTCCCTCCTTATCTCTTCTATGCAGATGACATTCTTATTTTCTATAGAGATAATATTGGGTCTATAACAGCTGTTAGGGATGCTTTGAACAATTATGGAGAGTTATCTGGGCAAGTGTTCAATCCTAACAAGTCGAAGGCTTATTATGGTAAGCACACCAAACACTATATTAAGCATTAGGTTTGTACAGAATTTGGAATGCAGGATGGTTCATATCCTTTTCGTTACTTAGGTGTCCCTAATTTTATAGGGTCTCCTAGGATTGCTCACTTTCAGGCTGCTACGGATGCTATTATTAATAATTTTGGTAGATGGAAAGGGGAGAGTCTTTCCATGGCTAGAAGAGTTTGTCTTGTGAATTCTGTCATTATTTCGGTTGCAGTGCATATCATGATGGTTTATAGATGGCCTAGGACTGAGTTGAATCACTTTGAAAGAGCTGTTAGAAATTTCATGTGGACTGGGAACCCATCCCAGTGTAGCTATTTTTGTTTGAAATAAAAGCAGGTTTGTTCCCCCTTGGAGGAAGGTGGGTTAGGTATTCGCTCTCTCAGAATTGCTAATGAGGCGTATTTGATGAAGCTTTCTTGGGATATTTTGTGTGAAGACACGCCTTTGTATATCTTTCGACATAGATGGTTTTGACAAGGCATTGCTTTCCAGCATCGTCTTTCATCCTCTTTGAGAAGAGGATGCCTTCCTCACATTCGTAGTTTGCAGCAGAATGAAACTTGGATTATTGGTCATGATTCCTCTATCAGATTTTGGTTGGATAATTGGTTGGGCAGTCCTATTGCTGATCAGGTTAATATTCCAGTTGATATTAGACACTGTTTTGATCAGAAGATATCTGACTACTACTATAATGGGAAATGTCACTTCACTGAAGATTTTGCTCATGCTTTTCCTCATATATTCCATGCTATCATCAGGATCAGGATTTCCCCAAATCAATCGGATCAGAGGTGTTGGAATCATTCTTCTCGTGGTAAAGTCACTTCTAAGTTGGCTTACGCTCATTTGAGAACTTCGTATCCTGCTGTGAGTTGGGGCTCATGGATATGGGGTTCTTTTATACCTCCTAGGCATTCCTTGATTATTTGGAAAGTTATAAGGGGGTATTCTTACTCTTTGGGATGTGTTTTTGGAGAGGGGTTTTCGTGGCCCTTCCAGGTGTTATTTCTGTAGATGTGATTCTGAATTTATGGATCATCTTTTCGTTACCTGTCCGATTTCTTCAGTTGTCCTTCAGTATATTTTGGATGGATTTCATTTTGGGGATAGGGTGCCATGTACTAATGGTTTTCTAGTACTTTTTTTACACTATCACTATTCAGGGGAGCTCACAGATCATATCCTCCTGGAGATATATGATTGTTACCTATATTTGGTTGATTTGGACTGTTAGTAATAATTTTATGGCTGATGGTTACTCTACTACTGAGGATGGGGAGTTGGTTGATAAGATTGCTCGTGCTTCTAAGATTACTGCCTCGATTATGGCCATGGCTCGTGAGATTAATAGTTTTGCTATTGGGCCAATGTACAGTTCAGTTGATGACCTTAACACTCTGCACAATTTCGGAGTTCGAGGAAATCCAAGGAAAGCTCCCCACGTATCATCGATTGGTCGCCCTATAAACTAACAGTGAGATTACATTTTATCACGTCTATTCTTTAAAGGTCTCCCTTTGCAATTTCTAGATCAGTCGAGTAGAAGTTCCAAATGTCTCCATTTACTATTTCTAGATAAGTCGAGTAGAAGTTCCACTGCATGGTTGGTCGGTTGGTCGATCTGGTGATTTGTTAATAGTTCCAATGTCTACCGACCTACATATCATCGATCGATCGCCTAGTAAAATTGATAGTGATATTACTTTTTATCACGTCTATTTTCCAAAGGTCCCCCTTTGCTATTTCTCGATCAGTCGGGTAGGAGTCTATAGTAGGGTTAGTTGTTGGTCGGCGTGGTGGTCGATTAATAATTCCAATATCTACTGACCCACATATTATCGACCGATCACCTTGTAAACATGATAATGAGATTACATTTTATCGGGTCTATTTTTCAATGGTCTCCCTTTGCTATTTCTAATTTAGTTGGGTTGGAGTTCTACAGTTTATCCAAAGATTACCCTTTGCTATTTCTAGATCAGTCGGGTTGGAGTTCCACAGTAGGGTTGGTTGATTGGTATGTCTGGTGGTCGGTTAATAAATCCAATGTCTATCGACCCACATATCATTGATCGATCACCTTGAAACTTGATAGTGAGATTACTTTTTATTACGTCTATTTTCCAAAGGTCCCCTTTGCTATTTCTCGATCAGTCGGGAAGGAGTTCTATGGGTTGATCGATTGGTCGATCTGATGGTCGGTTAATAGTTCCAATATCTACCGACCCACATATCGACTGATCACCTAGTAAACTTGATAGTGATATTACTTTTTGTCACGTCTATTTTTAGAAGGTCCCCCTTTGCTATTTCTCGATCAGTCGGGTAGGAGTTCTATAGTAAGGTTTGTCGGTTGGTCGATCTGGTGCGTTAACTGTTCCAATGTCTAATGACCCACATATTATCGACCGATCGCCCTGTAAACATGATAATGACATTACATTTTATCGTGTCTATTTTCCAAAGGTCACCCTTTGCTGTTTCTCGATCAGTCGGGAAGGAGTTCTACAGTAGGGTCGATCGATTGGTCGATCTGATAGTCGGTTAATAGTTCCAATATTTACCGATGAACATATCATCGACCGATCGCCCTGTAAACTTGATAATGAGAATACTTTTTATCGCATCTGTTTTCCTAAGGTCACTCACCCATTGCTATTTCTAGATCTATCGGGAAGGAGTTCTACAGTAGGGTTGGTCAGTCTGTTGGTTGGTTAATAGTTCCAATATCTACCGACCCACACATCATCGATCGATCGCCTTGTAAACTTGATAATGAGATTACTTTTTATCACGTATATTTTCCCAAGGTCCCTATTTGCTATTTCTAGATCAATCGGGTAGGAGTTCTACAGTAGGGTTGGTTGGTTGGTTGGTCTAGTGGTCGGTTAACAGTTCCAATGCCTACCGACCTACATATCATTGATAGATTGCCCTGTAAACTTGATAATGAGATTTCTTTTTATCTCATCTATTTTTCAAATGCCCTCCTTTGCTATTTTTAGATCAGTCGAATAAGAGTTCTACAATAGTGTTGGTCAGTTAACGAGATTACATTTTATCGCGTCTATTTTCCAAAGGTCCCCCTTTGTTATTTCTAAATCAGTAGGGTAGGAGTTCCATAGTAAGGTCAGTCGGTTGGTCGGTCAGGAAGTCAGTTTATAATTCCAACGTTTATCGACCCACATATCATCGATCAATCATCCTATATACTTGATGATGAGATTATTTTTTAACGGCTCTATTTTCCAAAGGTCTCCCTTTACTATTTCTAGATCAGTTGGGTAGGAGTTCCACATTACGGTCGGTCAGTTTGTCAGTTAAGTGGTCGGTTAATAGTACCAACCTCTAACGACCCACATGTCATCAACCGATCGCCCTGTAAACGTGATAATGAGATTAATTTTTAACGCGTTTATTTTCCAAAGGTCTCCCTCAGCTCTTTCTAGATCAGTCGGGTAGCAATTCTACAGTAGAGTTGGTTGTTTGCTCGGTCTGGTGGTCGGTTAATAGTTCTAATTTCTACCGACCCATATATCATTGACCGATCGCCCTGTAAACTTGATAATAAGATTACATTTTATCGCGACTATTTTTCAATGGTCTCACTTTACTATTTCTAAATCAGTCGGGTAGGAGTTATAAAATTTTTTCAAATGTCCCTCTTTGCTATTTACAGATCAGTCGGGTAGGAGTTCCACAGTAGGGTTAGTCGGTTGGTCGGTCTGATAGTCGATTAATAGTTCCAACCTCTATCGACTCGCATATCATCGAACGATCGCCCTGTAAACTTGTCCGGTAGCAATTCTATAGTAGGGTTTGTCGGTTTGGTGGTCGATTAATAGTTTTAATATCTACTGACCAACATATCATCGATCGATCACCTTGTAAACTTGATAATGAAATTACTTTTTGTATCACGTCTATTTTCCAAAAGTCTCCCTTTGCTATTTCTCAATCAATCGGGTTGGATATTTAAAGTAGGATTGGTCGGTTGGTCTATCTGGTGGTTGGTTAATAGTTCTAATGTCTACCGACCCACATTTCATCGACCGATCGACCTGTAAAGTTGATAATGAGATTACTTTGTATTGCGTCTATTTTCCAAAGGTTCTCCTTTCTACTTCTAAATTAGTCAAATAGGAGTTCTACAGTATGGTTGGTCGGTTAACGAGATTACTTTTTATCGCATCTATTTTCCAAAGGTCCCCCTTAACTGTTTCTAGATTAATCGGGTAGGAGTTCCACAGTAAGGTAAGTCGGTTGGTTAGTTAGGTGGTCGATCAATATTTCTGAAGTCTATCGTTCTGTATATCATTGATCGATTGCCCAATATACTTGATAATGAGATTAGTTTTTAACGAGTCTATTTTCCAAAGGTCTAAGTTTGCTATTTCTAGATCAGTCGATTAGAAGTTCCATAGTACGGTCGATCAGTTGGTTGGTAAGGTAGTCGGTTAAAAGTTCCAACCTCTACCGACCCGCATATCATCGACCGATCGCCTTGTAACGTAATATTGAGATTAACTTTTAACGCGTCTATTTTCCAAAGGTCTTCCTCAACTATTTCTAGATCAGTTGGGTAGTAATTCTACTGTAGAGTTGGTCGGTTTGTCAGTCTAGTGGTCGGTTAATAGATCCAATGTCTACCGACCCACATATCATTGATCGATCAACTGACCCACATATCATTGATCGATCACCTTTGCTATTTTTAGATCAGTCGGGTAGGAGTTCCACAGTATGGTTGGTCTGTTGATCGGTCTGGTGGTCAGTTAATAGTTCCAATGTCTACTAACCCACATATCATCGACTTATCGTACTGTAAACAAGATAATGAAATTACTTTTTATCACAACTATTTTCCAAAGGTCTCCCTTTGCTATTTCTAGATCAATTGGGTACGAGTTCTACATTAAGGTAGGTCAGTTTATGAGATAACTTTTTATCGTGTCTATTTTTCGATAATCCCCCTTTGCTATTTCTAGATCAGTCGGGTAGGACTTCTAATATAGGGTCGATCGGTTAGTAGGTCAAGTGGTCATTAATAGTTCCAACATCTACCGATCCACATATTATCGACCAATCGCCTTATAAACTTGATTATGAGATTTATTTTTAACGCGTCTATTTTCCCAAGGCCCACTTTGCTATTTCTAGATCTGTAGAGCAAGTTTCATAGTAGGGTCAGTCGGTCAGGTGGTCGGTTAAGAGTTCCAATGTGTGCCTATCCACATATCATTTGACCGATCGCCCTGTAAACTTGATAGTGAGAACATTTTATCATGTCTATTTCTCAAAGGTCTCCCTTTCCTATTTCTAGATCAGTCGGGTAGTGGTTCTACAGTTTTCTAAAAGTCCCCTTTGCTATTTCTAAATTTGTCGGGAGGGAGTTCCATAGTATGGTTGGTCAGTTGGTCGGTCTGGTGGTCGGTTAATAGTTCCAATGTGTACCGACCCACATATCATTGACCGATCGCCATGTAAACTTGATAATAAGATTACTTTTTATCACGTCTACTTTCCACAGGTCCCCCTTTGCTATTTCTATAATAGATAGGTAGGAGTTCTACAGTAGGGTTGGTCAGTTGGTCGGTCTAGTGGTCAGTTAATAGTTCCAACATCTACTGATCCACATATAATCGACCTATCGCCTTGTAAACTTGATAATGAGATTAATTTTTAACGCGTCTCTTTTCGGGAGGTCTCCCTCTGCTGTTTTTATATTAATCCGGTAGCAGCTCTACTGTAAGGTTCGTCGTTTGGTTGGTCTGGTGGTCGGTTGATAGTTCCAATGTCTACCGACCCACATATCATCGATCAATCGTTCTGTAAACTTGATAATAAGATTACATTTTATCGCATCTATAATTCAAAGGTCCCCCTTTGCTATTTCTAGATAACTTGGGTAGGAGTTTTACAGTTTTTCCAAAAGTCCCCCTTTGCTATTTCTAGATTGGTCGGGTAAGAGTTCCAAAGTAGGGTTGGTCGGTCTAGTTGTCAGTTAATAGTCCCAATGTCTACTTACACACATATCAACGATCGATCATCCTATAAACTTGATATTGAGTTTACTTTTTATTGATTTTATTTTCCAAAGGTCGATCCTCCTTTGCAATTGCTAGATCAGTCTGGTAGGAGTTCTAAGGTAGGATTGAACTGTTGGTCGGTCTGGTGGTCGGTTAGCAGTTCCAATGTCTATCGACCCACATATCATCGATCGATCGCCTTGTAAACTTGATAAAGAGATTACTTTTTATCACGTCTATTTTCCAGAGATCCACCTTTGCTATTTCTAGATCAGTCAGGTAGGAGTTTTATAGTAGGGTTGGTCAGTTGGTAGGTCTGGTGGTCGGTTAATAGTTCCAACATCTGCTGACCCACATATCATCGTCTGATCGCATTGTAAAGTTGATAATGAGATAAATTTTAAATGCGTCTACTTTCAAAAGGTCGCCCTTTGCTTTCTAGATAAGTTAGGTAACAGTTCTACGAAAGGATTAGTCGGTTGGTCTATCTGGTGGTCGGTTAATAGTTTCAATGTCTACCGACCCACATATCATCGACTGATCGCCCAGTAAACTTGATAATGAGATTACATTTTATCGCGTGTATTTTTCAAAGGTTCCCCTTTGCTATAGCTAGATCAGTCTGGAAGGAGTTCTACAGTTTTTCCAAATGTCCCCCTTTGCTATTTCTAGATTAGTCGGGTAGTTGTTCCATAGTAGGGTTGGTCAGTTGGTAGGTCTTGTGGTCGGTTAATAGTTCCAATGTCTACCTACCCACATATCATCGACCGATCGCCCTATAAACTTGATAATGAGATTACTTTTTATCGCGTCTATTTTCCAAAGGTCCCCATTGCTATTTCTCGATCGGTAGGGTAGGAGTTCTATAGTAAGGTTTATCTGTTGGTTGATCTTTTGGTCTGTTAATAGTTCCAATATCTGCCGACCCACATATCAGCATCTGATCGCATTGTAAACTTGATAATGAGATAAATTTTAATTCGTCTATTTTTGGAAGGTCGCCCTCTTCTATTTCTAGATAAGTCAGGTAGCAGTTCTACGAAAGGGTTAGTCAGTTGGTCTATATGGTGGTCGATTAATAGTTTTAATATCTATCGACCCACATATCATCGACTGATCGCCATGTAAACTTGATAATGAGATTACATTTTTTCGCTTCTATTTTTCAAAGGTTTTCCTTTTCTATTTCTAGATCAGTCAGGTAGGAGTTCTACAGTGAGGCTGGTTAGTTGGTCAATATGGTGGCCGATTAATAGTTCCAATGTCTACCGACCCACATACCATCGACCGATCGCCTTATGAACTTGATAATGAGATTAATTTTTATCACGTCTATTTTCCAAAGGTCCCCTTTTGTAATTTCTAGATCAGTCGGGTAAGAGTTCAACAGTAGGGTTGGTGGGTTAGTCGGTCTGGTGGTCGGTTAATAATTTCAAAGTCTACCGACCCACATATCATCGACCGATCACCCAATAATATCGACCGATCACCCAATAATATTGATAATGAAATTACATTTTATGTCGCCTATTTTCAAAAGGTCCCCTTTGCTTTTTTCAGATAAGTCGGGTAGGATTTCTACAGTTTTACAAAGGTCCCCCTTTGCTATTTCTAGTTCAGTTGGGTAGGAGTTCCACAGTAGGGTTGGTCGATTGGTCGGTCTGGTGGTCGATAAATAGTTCCAATGTCTACCGACCCACATATCATCGACCGATTACTCTGTAAACTTGATAATGAGATTACTTTTTATTGCATCTATTTTCCTAAGGTCCTCCTTTTGCAATTTCTCAATCTGTCGAGTAGGAGTTCTACAATAGGGATGGTCGGTTGGTCGATCTAGTGGTCGGTTAATAATTCCAATGTCTACCAACCCACATATCATCGACCGATCGCCTTGTAAACTTGATAATGAGATTACTTTTTATCACATCTATTTTCAAAAGGTGTTCCTTTGCTGTTTCTAGATTAGTCGGATTGGAGTTCTACAGTAGGGTTGGTTGGCCTGGTGGTCAGTTAATAGTTCCAAAGTCTACCGACCCATACATCATCGACCGATCACCCTGTAAACTTTATAATGAGATTACTTTTTATCGCGTCTATTTTCCAAAGGTCCCCCTTTGCTATTTCTATATCTGTGAGGTAGGAGTTCTACAGTAGGGTTGGTCGGTTAATGAGATTACATTTTTTCGCCTCTATTTTCCTAAGGTCCCCTTTTGTTGTTTCTAGATCAGTCAGGTAGGAGATTCACAGTATGATCGGTCTGTTGGGCGGTCAGGTGATCGGTTAATAGTTCCAACGTCTACCGACTCACATAGAATTATCCAATCACCCTGTATACTTGATAATGAGATTAATTTTTAACGCGTCTATTTTTTAAAGGTCCCCTTTTTCTATTTCTAGATCAATCGGGTAGAAGTTCAACAATAGGGTCGGTCGGTCGGTCGATCATGTGGTCAGTAAATAATTCCAATATCTACCGACCCATATATTATCAACCAATCGCCCTTTAAAGTTGATAAGGAGATTACATTTTATCACGTCTATTTTTCAAAGGTCCCCCTTTGTTATTTCTAGATCAGTCGGTAGAAGTTCTACAGTTTTTCCAAAAGTCCCCCTTTGCTATTTCTAGATTAGTCGGGTAGGAGTTCCACTACAGGTTTGGTCAATTGGTCGGTCTGGTGGTCGGTTAATAATTCTAATATCTACCGAACCACATATCATCGATCGATCGCCTTGTAAAATTGATAGTGAGATTATATTTTATCTCATCTATTTTTCAAAGGTACCCCTTTTCTATTTCTAGATCAGTCGAGTAGGAGTTCTACAATTTTTCCAAAGGTCCCCCTTTGCTATTCATAGATTAGTTGGGTTGGAGTTCCATAGTAGGTTTAGTCGGTTGGTGGGTCTGGTGGTCGGTTAATAGTTCTAAAGTCTACCGACCCACATATCATTGATCGATCTCCCTGTAAACTTGATAATAAGATTACTTTTTATCGAGTCTATTTTCCAAATGTCCCCCTTTTGCTATTTCTCGATCAGTCGGGTAGGAGTTCTACAATAGGGTTGGTCGATCTGGTAGTCGGTTAATAGTTCTAATGTCTACCGACGCACATATTATCGATCAATCGCCCTGTAAACTTGATAATGAGATTACTATTTATCGCTTCTATTTTCCAAAGGTCCCCCTTTGCTATTTCTGGATCAGTCGGGTAGGAGTTCTATAGTAGGGTTGGTTAGTTGGTTGTCTGGTGGTTGATTAATAGTTCTAATGTCTACTGACCCACATATCATCGACCGATTGCGTTGTAAACTTGATAATGAGATTACTTTTTATCACATCTATTTTCCAAAAGTCTCCCTTTGTTATTATGTAGATCAGTCGGGTAGGAGTTCTTCAGTTTGGCAGGTTGGATGGTTGGTCTGGTGGTCATTTAATAGTTCCAATATTTACCAACCCACGCCCATTGCCTAGAATTGCCCACGAGTTGCCCATGCCCGTTGCCTAGGATTATTCCCACGGGTTGCCCATGCGCGTTGCCTATGATTTTTCACCCCCATTTTCTAGAATTGCACACGCTCGTTGCCTAAGATTGCCCACAGGTTACCCATGCCCGTTGTGTAGGATTGCCCACGCTCGTTGCCTACGATTGCCCATGGGTTGCCCATGCACATTGCCTAAGTTGCCCGTTTCCGTTGCCTATGATTGCCCACGGGTTGCCTACGCCCATTGCCTAGGATTGCCCACGGGTTGCCCATGCCCGTTGCCTAGGATTGCCCTTGGGTTTCCCAAGCCCGTTGCATAGAATTGCCCGGGGGTTGCCCATGCCCGTTACCTAGGATTGCCAACGGGTAGCCCACACCCATTGCCTAGGATTGCCCATGCCCATTGCCTAGGATTGCCTACTGGTTGCTCATGCCCGTTGTCTAGGATTACCCACAGGTTGCCCACGCCCGTTGTCTAGGATTGCCCACGGGTTGTCCACGCCCGTTGCCTAGGATTGCCCATGGGTTGCCCATGCTCGTTGCCTAGGATTGCTCACGCATGATGTCTAAGACTGCCTATGCCCGTTGCCTAGGATTGCTCATGCTTGTTGCCTAGGATAGGACACGGGTTGCCCACGCCCGTAGCTTAGGATTGCCCACGGGTTGCGTACGCCCATAGCTTAGAATTGGCCCGGGTTGCCCACACCCGTTGCTTAGAATTGCCCACAGGTAGCCACGCCGACTGATATAGAAATAGCAGAGGTAGTGTTAGATTTGTATACTAAAAGCCTTGCTTTTGTATTGAACAATGTTTTAACAATTTTATTTAAAATGAGAATCATTTGATCAAATTAATTATGGCATGATAATAAGGTTGAGTGGTACTACTCTCGGATGAGATATTAATTAATAGATTTGTCAGTAACTTAATTAATTAATGGACATTGTATATCTTAAACATGGGGAGACTGTCGGGCTCTTAATAAGAAGGAGCCCAAAAACATAATTTTGGGATTGGATGGGTAGTGCAGTAATAATATTTTATTGGATTATATTATTATTATTATTGGATTTAATTATAAGCTTTGGGCTAAGCTTGGTTAATTAAATCCAATTGAGGCCCAATCCAATTTCTCCTCCTGGTCTCTGTTGTAGCCCAATAAATAAGTCATCTCAGCTTCTGGAAACCTACACTCTACGTTGTTTTTGGACGTGAGATAAGGTGAGAAGCAGATTGAGAGAATCCTGCAGATTGTTGCCCACTCAACATCAGGATTGGACTTGGATCATACAACAGAAGATCAAGAGGTAGTTCTCTGCAGCAGATCTTCATCAACACACCCGGTGAAAGGTATCGTAAACATTTATTTATGCTTCCGCTAATTGTTTACGTGATCCTCTAACGTTTTCACGCTCACCAAATGATCCAATAGCCAACGATTGGTATCAGAGCGTTGGTTTTTTGTGAAACATGACACGTTAGTATAGGGTGTTTATGTGCTAATCGTGTGTTATAGTCGATGAGAAAGCATGAGATTAGGGTTTGTATATGTGTGAATTATCCTATGTGCTTTGTCAATAAATATTGCGTGTGATTATTGTGATTGTACATGCTGATCACACACGCACACACGATTGCACCATGAGCGACGAATGAATGGTTTTAGGTCACGATCATGGACTGGTGGGATACTAACAGCAATGACCACGGAGCAACGAGGCTGGACACATCGACGCTGGCATCTGGTGGAACGATGGAGAAAGGATCTCCCGTGAAACACCATCTGCGATTAGTGAAGGGCTGGGTACCAGACCTCTGATGGATGTTGACGACAGCATGGACGTTTGCTATCACTGTTGAAAACCCATGGCAGGATGAATAACAAGCAGTTGTATGAGATTGTTGCACCATGCGATGATAGAAGCAAGTCTCGGTGGCGCATGATGTGGCAATCGACACGATCGTAAGGTAAGTCCCTGCTTATTCCGGGTGGGCCTGAAACCACTGCTGCTTGCTGGTGCGACGGCAGGGTCTTGTGGATGATGGCGTGATGGCGGCATTGACTGGTCGCTTATAGCCGCGAAGATCAACAGAGGTTTCTGGGAGTCTTCGAACATGAACGGCGGCCCTCGCGGTGGTCTTTCAGGATACAGCGGCGGGTGGCTGGCGAGACACAGCTGGGTTCCAGGCGGCTCGTTGGCTATTTTTTTCTGGTAGACCCAGTGGTGGGTTCTGGTCGAATCAGCAGTGAGTTCCGGGCGAGTTCCTTGATGTCCATGGCGAGTCAATGGTCATATTCGGTCGGGACTGTGTTCTTCTTCCGAGCGAGACGATGACTGGAAGTGTTTCCAGCAAATTCTTCGTCGGCTCTGATGTAGTCGATGGTTAGAAGGTGTTGCTGGAAGAACTGGTCACGGAAAGGAGGGCTGACGGTGCTTCTGCGCAGTGGTTCCCTGGCGCAAGGACAACAGTGTGTGGGCTGTTTTCATGGCTACGCATGGCTGCTGGGCTGAGTTTCATCCAAGGTGTGTTTTGAAGGCAATGGGCTATGATGCCTTATTGGGCCTTGTTATCACTTTAGGCTGGCTGATGGGCACAATATAGGGGCTGGCAGGATTAATAGGCCTAATCATTTTATTAATTTATGCTAGTGGGCTTGATGGGCTCTAATTTCTCAAGTTTTTTTTGGGGCTGCATTAATAGGCCCATTTGACTCATTATTTGTGCCTTAATCCCTGATATATATAATTGATTTAATTATTTTTATTTGACAATTAATTGTTATATATGTGGCATGTTCAATGTGATTTATTTTTTTCCTTCATCATGATGCTCATTTCTATCATCATGATGCATGTTTCCTTCATCATGATGCTCATTTCCTATGTCATGATGCTCATTTCCTTCATCATGACGCTCATTTCTTTCATCATGACGCTCATTCTTTCATCATAATGCTCGTTTCCTTCATCACGATGCTCATTTCCTTCGTCATGATGCAAATTTCCTTTATCATGATGCTTATATCCTTCATCTTGATGATCATTTCCCATATCATTATGGTCATTTCCTTCATTATGATGCTCATTTCCTTCATCATTATGCGTATTTCTTTCATCATAATGCTTTTTTCTACATTATAATGCTCATTTCCTTCATCACGATCCGTATCTCTTTCATCATATTGCATATTTCCATCATCATGAAGCTCATTTCCTACATAACGATGTATGATTTCTACATCATGATGCACATTTCCTACATCATAATGCTTACTTTATTTCTCATGATGTATATTTCCTTCATCATGATGCACATTTCCTACGTTACAATGAATATTTCCATCATAATGATGCTCATTTTCTTCATCATGATGCTCATTTCTTACATCACGATTCCTATTTCCATCTTCATGATGCTCATTTCCTTCATCATGATGCTCATTTCTTTTATCTTGATGATCATTTCCTTCATCATTATGGTCATTTCCTTCACTATGATGCTAATTTCCTTCATCCTTAACCGTATTTCCTTCATCATGATGCTTATTTCCTAAACTATGATGCTCATTTTCTTCATCATGATGCATATTTCTTTCATCACAATGTGTATTTCCTTCATCATGATGCCCAATTCCTATATCATGATGCTCAGTTCTTCATCATGATTCATATTTCCTTTATCATGATGCTCATTTTTTTCATCATAATGCTCATTTGCTTCATCATGATATATATTTCCTTCATCAAGATGATCGTTTCCTACGTCATTATGGTCATTTCTTAATCATGATATTAATTTCATTTATCTTAATTCATATTTCAGTCATCATGATGCTCATTTCCTACAAAATTATACATATTTCCTTCATCATGCTGATCATTTCCTTCATCGTGATGCTCATTTCCTACGTAATTATAATCATTTCCTTCATCATGATGCATGTCTTCTTCATCATGATGCTAATATACTTCATCATGATGTGTATTTCCTTCATCATGATACTCATTTCCTACATAATAATGCTCATTTCATTCATAATTATGTTCATTTTCTACATCATAATGCGCATTTTCTACCTCGTGATGCATATTTCCTTCATAATTAAGCTCATTTCCGTCTTCATGATGCAAATTTCTTCATAATGATGCTCATTTTCAACATCATGATGGATGAATCCTTCATCATGATGCTCATTTCGTTCATCAATATGCGTATTTCATACATCATGATGCTCATTTCCTTCATCACGATGATTAATTCTGACGTCATTATGGTCATTTCCTTCATCATGATGTTCATTTCATTCATCATGATGCATATTTCCTTAATCATGACGCTCATTTCTTACATGATGATGCTTATTTCCTTCATCATGATGCATATTTCCTTCATCATGATTCATATTTCCTTTATTAAGATACTCATATCCTTCATCATGATGTATATTTCCTTCATCATGATTATCATTTCCTAAGTCATTATAGTCATTTCCTTAGTCATGATGCTCATTTCATTCATCATTATTCATATTTCCTTCTACATGATGATCATTTTCTTCATTTTGATGCTCAATTCCTACATCATCATGCTCATTTCCTTCATCATTATGCATGTTTTATTCATCATTATGCTCATTTCATTCATCATGACACCAATTTCCTTTATCATGATGCACATTTCATTCATCATGATACTCATTTTCTTCATAATGATGCTCATTTCAATCATCCTGATGCTCATTTCGATCATCATGATGCATATTTCCTTTTTCATGATTCTCTTTTCTACGTCATGATGCTTATTTCCTTCATCATGTTGCTCATTTCCTTCATCATGATACTTATTTCCTTCATCATGTTGTAGAAATCCTTCATCATAATGCTCATTTCCTTCATCATGATGCTCATTTACCACATCATGATGCTCATTTCCTTCATCATGATGTATATTTCCTTCATCAAGATAATCATTTCCTAAGTTATTGTGGTCATTTCTTAATCGTGATGCTCATTTCATTCATCATGATGCTCATTTCCATAATCATGTGGATCATTTCCAACATCATGATATCACTTAATTCAAAATTATTCATATTTCCTTCATAATGATACTAATTTCCTACATATGCTGCATATTTCCTTCATCATTATGCTTATTTCCAACATCATGATGATCATTTCCATCATCATGATACAAATTTTCATCATAATGATGCTCATTTCAATCATCATGATGCATAAATCCTTCATCATGATGCTCATTTCGTTCATCAATATGCATATTTCGTTTATCATGATGCTCATTTCCTATATCATGATGCTCATTTCCTTCATCATGATGATTAATTTCGACGTCATTATGGTCATTTCCTTCATCACGATGCTCATTTCATTCATCATGATGCATATTTCCTTCATCATGTTGCTCATTTCCTTCATGATAATGCTCATTTCATTCGTCCTGATGCATATTTTCTTCATCATGGTGCTCATTTCCTTCATCATGATGCTCATTTCCTTCATCATGATGTATATTTTCTTCATTATGATGCTCATTCCCTACATCATGCTGTGTATTTCTTTCATCATTATGCTCATATCCAACATCATGATGCTCATTTCTTTCATCATTATGCAAATTTTCATTTATAATGATACTCATTTCCATCATCACGATATATTAAATCCTTCATTACAATGATCATTTCGTTTGTTGTTTGCATATTTTCTTTATCATGACGCTCATTTCTTTCATCATGATGGTTAATTCCAACGTCATTATGGTCATTTCCTTCATCATGATGTCATTTCATTCGTCATAATATGTATTTCCTTCATCATGATGCTCATTTCCTACATCATGATGCTCATTTCCTACATCAAGACGCTCATTTCCTACATCATGATGCCTATTTCCATCATCATGATGCATAAATCCTTCATCAAGAAGCTTATTTCCTTCATCATAATGCTCATTTCTATCATCATGATGCCTGTTTCCTTCATCATGATGCTCATTTCCTACGTCATGATGCTCATTTTCTTCATCATGACGCTCATTTCTTTCATCATGAAGCTCATTCTTTCATCATAATGCTCGTTTCCTTCATTACGATGCTCATTTCCTTCGTCATGATGCAAATTTCCTTTATCATGATGCTTATTTCCTTCATCTTGATGATCATTTCCTATATCATTATGGTAATTTCCTTCATCATTATGCGTATTTCTTTCATCATAATGCTTTTTTCTATATTATAATGCTCATTTCCTTCATCATGATCCGTATCTCTTTCATCATATTGCATATTTCCATCATCATGAAGCTCATTTCCTACATAATGATGTATGATTTCTACATAATGATGCACATTTCCTACATCATAATGCTTACTTTATTTCTCATGATGTATATTTCCTTCATCATGATGCACATTTCCTACGTCACAATGAATATTTCCATCATAATGATGCTCATTTCCTTCATCATGATGCTCATTTCTTACATCACAATTCCTATTTCCATCTTCATGATGCTCATTTCCTTCATCATGATGCTCATTTCTTTTATCTTGATGATCATTTCCTTCATCATTATGGTCATTTCCTTCACTATGATGCTAATTTCCTTCATCATTATCCATATTTCCTTCATCATGATGCTCATATCCTTTTGGAGGAGAAACTCAAATAGAAACAAATCTTTTATTCTCAAAAGAATAGAAGCAGCTGGTTGAAGGATGGTGATCATAATACGGCTTTTTTTCCAAAGAGCACATAGAATCAGGAAGATTAGAACAAATATTAGTACTATGATGGTTGGGGATGATGTCTCTCATGATATTTCTGCTATTTCTCAGCACGTTGTGGACTATTACAGGGACCTTTTCAGTACACCTATTGATGTTCCAAATTGGGGTTTGATGGGCTTCGTTCGTCAGTTTGTGTCTGTGGCTATAACGTTGCTCTGACTCTTGAGCCTGATGATGTGGAAATTAGAGCTGCAGTTTTTTATCTTTCTTCAAATAGTTCTCCAGGCCCTGATGGTTTTGGCGGTTCATTCTTTCAGGCTGTTTGGCATATTATACATGAAGATATGTGCATTGCTGTCAGGTACTTTTTTAACACTGGTTTTATATCTGATGGGGATAATGCTAATTTTGTTACCTTAATAGCTAAGCATGAGGGTGCTAATCATGTGGAGGATTATCGGCCTATTAAAATGTGTAACTTTTTCTTTAAAGTGCTCACTAAAATTCTTGCTACGCATTTGGGCCCGATCCTTAAAAATCATCTTGGTGTGCATTAATATGGGTTTGTGCCTAGTCATAGTATACGTCATTGTATTGCCACTACATTTGAGTCTTTTAATATTCTGGATGTTTCTACTTTGGGTAGTGTTGCTCTTAAGATTGACATCAGGAAAGCTTTTGATACTTTAAGGTGGAATTTTCTTGTTGAATGCCTTGGTCGTATGGGTTTCTCTGATCAGTTTCTGATATTGCTTAAGGGTATTTTTGTCTCTGCTAAAATCTCTGTGCTAATTAATGGTTCTCCTCATGGTTATTTTGGCTGTGGGAGAGGAGTTCGACAGGGGGACCCCCTTATCTCCCCTTCTCTTTTGTCTAGCTGAGGAAGTCCTTGGTTTTGGTTGTGGCATTTTGTGGATAACAGGCGTCTTCATCGTGTTGCTATTGGGCGATCTTGTTTTCTCCCTCCTTATATCTTCTATGCAGATGACATTCTTATTTTCTATAGAGATAATATTGGGTCTATAACAGCTGTTAGGGATGCTTTGAACAATTATGGAGAGTTATCTGGGCAAGTGTTCAATCCTAACAAGTCGAAGGCTTATTATGGTAAGCACACCAAACACTATATTAAGCATTAGGTTAGGACAGAACTTGGAATGCAGGATGGTTCATATCCTTTTCGTTACTTAGGTGTCCCTAATTTTATAGGGTCTCCTAGGATTGCTCACTTTCAGGCTGCTACGGATGCTATTATTAATAATTTTGGTAGATGGAAAGGGGAGAGTCTTTCCATGGCTAGAAGAGTTTGTCTTGTGAATTCTGTCATTATTTCGGTTGCAGTGCATATCATGATGGTTTATAGATGGCCTAGGACTGAGTTGAATCGCTTTGAAAGAGCTGTTAGAAATTTCATGTGGACTGGGAATCCATCCCAGCGTAGCTATTTTTGTTTGAATTGAAAGCAGGTTTGTTCCCCCTTGGAGGAAGGTGGGTTAGGTATTCGCTCTCTCAGAATTGCTAATGAGGCGTATTTGATGAAGCTTTCTTGGGATATTTTGTATGAAGACACGCCTTTGTATATCTTTCGACATAGATAGTTTTGACAAGGCATTGCTTTCCAGTATCGTCTTTCATCCTCTTTGAGAAGAGGATGCCTTCCTCACATTCGTAGTTTGCAGCATAATGAAACTTGGATTATTGGTCATGATTCCTCTATCAGATTTTGGTTGGATAATTGGTTGGGCAGTCCTATTGCTGATCAGGTTAATATTCCAGTTGATATTAGACACGGTTTTGATCTGAAGATATCTGACTACTACTATAATGGGAAATGGCACTTCACTGAAGATTTTGCTCATGCTTTTCCTCATATATTCCATGCTATCATCAGGATCAGGATTTCCCCAAATCAATCGGATCAGAGGTGTTGGAATCATTCTTCTCGTGGTAAAGTCACTTCTAAGTTGGCTTACGCTCATTTGAGAACTTCGTATCCTGCTGTGAGTTGGGGCTCATGGATATGGGGTTCTTTTATACATCCTAGGCGTTCCTTGATTATTTGGAAAGTTATAAGGGGTATTCTTACTCTTTGGGATGTGTTTTTGGAGAGGGGTTTTCATGGCCCTTCCAGGTGTTATTTCTGTAGATGTGATTCTGAATCTATGGATCATCTTTTCGTTACATGTCCGGTTTCTTCAGTTGTCCTTCAGCATATTTTGGATGGATTTCATTTTGGGGATAGGGTGCCACGTACTAATGGTTTTCTAGTACTTTTTTTGCACTCTATCACTATTCAGGGGAGCTCACAGATCATATCCTCCTGGAGATATATGATTGTTACCTATATTTGGTTGATTCGGACTGTTAGTAATAATTTTATGGCTGATGGTTACTCTACTACGGAGGATGGAGAGTTGGTTGATAAGATTGCTCGTGCTTCTAAGATTACTGCCTCGATTATGGCCATGGCTCGTGAGATTAATAGTTTTTCTATTGGGCCAATGTACAGTTCAGTTGATGACCTTAACACTCTGCACTATTTCGGAGTTCGAGGAAATCCAAGGAAAGCTCCTAATATCATTCTTGTTAGATGGGTGCCCCCTACCCATGGATGGGTTAAGGTGAACACTGATGGTCATGCTAATGGTGCGCCTGGTACCATTGCAGGGGCTGGAGTTTGTAGAAATGGAAATGGTGACCATTTGGGAAGTTTCACTTGTGGGTTTGATTATGGGTTTGCTTTTTAGGCTGAGCTTCACACTGCCCTTTTGGCCATTGAGTTGGCTTATGATAGAGAATGGCATTCTATATGGTTGGAGACAGACTCTACATATGTGGTCCATGCTCTTTCTTCTGACAATCCAGATATTCCTTGGAAATTCTTCAGCAGTGGAGGTCTGTTAAGGATGTGATTCCTTTGATGCAGTTCAGAGTCACTCACATTTATAGAGAATGGAATGTTGCAGCTGATGCTATCTCAGATGTTGGTGGCCCTTTGTCTGGCATCTTACAACTTCTCATATTCTTCAGAGGCATCTGTTGGAGGATATGAACTCAACTTACTACCGTTTTCGATGACATGTTGCCAGACGATGAGATGTGAAGGGGTTTGTTCTCTGGAGGCGACATCGTCTAGATTGCCAGGTGGCTCCTCTTCTTTTACTTTTATCTCTTATTCTGATTTTTTCGGACTTCAAGCGTACTATTGCCATGGTGATTTTCAGGATTCTCTTATCCTTTGTTACGATATATGGATGCGTTTGTCTAGCCGTGGACTAGATGGCAAGTTTTGGGATCCCTTTTTCAGAAGTGGCTGGAATTTGGGAGTGTTTGTATGCTGCTGTGGCTTGATTTGGGCTTCAAGAGCTACTTTAGGTCTAGGGTAGACGGTGAGTATTATGACATCCTTTGGAAGGTGCTCTTTTTCTCTATATGGGTTTTTCCCACAGGGTTTTTCCATATAGAGATTTTTACCGAGGCCGTCCGGGGGTGGTCAGCTCATCCATAGGATTTTTTCAGCCATGTATTCGGCTGTACAGGTTTAGACCTCTTGTTAGGGTCTGTTTCATCATGATGCTCATTTCCTACTTCATGATGCTCATTTCATTCATCATGATGCTTATTTCCTTCATAATGATGCTCATTTCCATCATCATGATGAATAAATAATTCATCATAATGCTCATTTCGTTCATCATTATGAGTATTTTCTTTATCATGATACTCATTTCCTACATCTTGATGCTCATTTCTTCATCATGATGATTGATTCCAACATCATTATGGTCATTTCCTTCATCTTGATGCTCATTTCATTCATCATGATTCATACTTCCTACATCATGAAACTCATTTCATTCATCATGATGCATATTTCCTTCAACAAGATACTTATTTCCTACGTCATGACGATGCAAACATCATCATGATGCTCATTTCCTTCATCATGATGTATATTTCCTTCATCATGATGTTTATTTTTAAAATCATAATGCATAAATCCCTTATCATGATGCTTATTTCCTTCATCATGATGCAGAAATCCTCCATCAAGATGCGCATTTTCATCATCATGCTGCATGTTTCCTTCATCATGTTGCTCATTTCTTAAATCACGATGCATATTTCCATCTTCATGATACTCATTTCCTTCATCATGATGCTCATTTCCTTCATCCTGATGCATATTCCTTTATCATGATGGTCATTTCCTTCATCATGATGCGTATTTCCTTCATCATGATACTCATTTCCTTCATCTTGATGATAATTTCCTACATCATTATGGTCATTTCCATCATTAAGATGCTAATTTCCTTCATCATTAATCGTATTTCCTTCAACATGATGCTTATTTCCTATATTATGATGCTCATTTACTTCATCATGATGCATGTTTCTTTTATCATAATGCATATTCCCTTCATCTTGATGCTCATTTCCTACATCATGATGCATGTTTTCAGCATCATGATACACAATTCCTACATCAGAATGCTTACCTCATTCATCATGATGCACATTTCCTTCATCATAATGCTCATTTCCTACTTCATGATGCATATTACCATCATCATGATGCTCATTTCCATCACCATGATGATCATTTCCTTCATCATGATGCTCATTTCCTACATCATGATACATATTTCCTGCATCATGATGCATACTTTCTTCATCATGATACACATTTCCTGCATCATGATGCTTATATTCATCATCATGATGTATGTTTCCATTATCATAATGCTAATTTCCTACATCATGATGCTCATTTCGTTCATCATGATGCATATTTCCTTCATCATGATGCTTTTTTCCCTACATCATGATGCATATTTCCTTTATCATGATGCTCATTTCCTTATGATAATGCTCATTTCCTTTATTATGATGCATGTTTTCTTCATCATGTTGATCATTTCTTCATCATGATGCATATTTCCTTTATAATGTTGATCATTTCTTCATCACGATGCATATTTCCTTTATCATGATAATGCTCATTTCCATCATCATGATGCTCATTTTGTTTATCATGATGCTAATTTCCTTCTACATGATGTGTATTTCCTTCGTCATGATGCTTATTTTCTATATCATAATGCTTATTTTCTTCATCATGATGTTCATTTATTTCATCATGATTCTAATTTCCAACATTATGATACATAAATTCTTCATCATGATGCTCATTTCCATCATAGAGATGCATATGTCCATCGTAATGATGCTCAATTCCTATATCATGATGCATATTTTATTCATCATGACACTCATTTCCTTCATCGTGATGCATTCAATCATCCTGATGCTCATTTCCATCATCATGATGCATATTTCCTTCATATGATTCTCTTTCCTACATCATGATGCTTATTCCTTCATCATGTTGCTCATTTCCTTCATCATGATGCTTATTTCCTTTATCATGATGGGTATTTCCTACATCATGATGGTCATTTCATTCATCATGATGGATATTTTCTTAATCATGATGCTTATTTCCTACATCATGCTACATATTTCCTTCATTATTATGTTAATTTCAAACATCTTGATGCACATTTCCTTAATCATTTTGCAAATTTTATTTATAATGATACTCATTTACATCATTATGATGCATAAATCCTTCATCATGATGCTCATTTCATTCATTGTTATGCGTATTTCCTTTATCATGATGATCATTTTCTATATCATGATAATCATTTTCTACATCATGATGCTTATTTCACTCATCATGATGCATAAGTTCTTCATCGAGATGCTTATTTCCCTCATCATGATGCTCCTTTCCATCATCATGATACTTGTTTACTTCAGCATGATTCTCATTTCCTACATCATGATGCTCATTTCTTTCATCATGATGTACATTTCCCTTCATCATAATGCTCATTTCATATATCACGATGTATTTTTCTCATTTACATCATCTTGATGATCGTTTCCCTCCTCATGATGCTCATTTCCTTCATCATGATACTTATTTCCTACATCATGATGCTCATTTCCTTCATCATGATGCATATTTCCTTCATCATGATGATAATTTCCTACATCATTATAGTCATTTCCTTCATCATGATTCTCATTTCCTTCATGATGAGTATTTTCATCATAATGATGCTAATTTCCTACACTATTATGCTCATTTCCTCCATCATGATGCATAATTCCTTCATCATGATACTCATTTCCTAAGTCATGATGCATATTTCCTTCATAATGATGCTCATTTTCTTTATCATGATGCTCATTTTCTTTATCATGATGCTCATTTTCTTCATCATAATGCTCATTTCTTCATCATTATTCATATTTCCTTGATAATGATGCTCTTTATCTACATCGTGATGCTCATTTCCTTCTTCATGATGCGTATTTCCTTCATCATGATACTTATTTCCTATATCATAAAGCTAATTTTCTTCATCATAATTCTCATTTCTTTCATTATGATGCGTAAATCCTTCATCATGATGCTCATTTCCATTATCATGATGCTCATTTCCTTCTTCAAGACGCATATGTCTTTCGTCATGATGCTCATTTCCTACATCGTGATGCTCATTTCATTCATCATGATACTCATTTCTTTAATCATGATGCTCATTCCCATCATCATGATGCATAAATCCTTCAACATGATGCTTATTTCGTTCACGTTATGCGTATTTTCTTTATCATGATGCTCATTCCCTACATCATGATGCTCATATCCGTCATCATGTTGCTCATTTTCTAAATTGTGATGCTCATTTCCTTCTACATGATGCGTATTCCCTTCGTCATGATGCTTATTTTCTATATCATAATGCTTATTTTCTTCATCATGATGCTCATTTCTTTCATCATGATTCTAATTTCCAATAATTTGATGCATAAATCCTTCATATGATGTTCATTTCATTCATCATGATACTCACTTCCTTCGTCATTATGCTCATTTCCATCATCCCGATAATCATTTCCATCACCATGATGCATTTTTCCTTCATTATGATTCTCTTCCCTACATCATGATGCTTATTTCCTTCATCATGTTCCTCATTTCCCTCATCATGATGCTTATTTTCTTCATCTTGATGCTCATTTCCATCATCATTGTGAAAAAATCCTTCATCATGATGCTTATTTTCTTAATCATGATATAGAAATCCTTCATCATGATGCTCATTTCCTTCATCATAATGCTCATTTCATACATCTAGATGCTCATTTCCTTCATCATGATGCTAATTTCCTTCATCATGATGTTTATTTTCTTAATCAATATGATCAATTCCTACATCATTATGGTCATTTCCTTATCATTATGCACATTTCATTCATCTTGATTCATATTTCTTTCATCATGATGCTCATATCCAAAATCATTATACATATTTCATTCATCATGATGCTCATTTCCATCATCATGATGATCATTTCCTTCATCGTGATGCTCATTTCCTTCATCATGATGCTCATTTCGTTCATCATTATGCGTATTTCCTTTATCATGATACTTATTTCCTACATCTTGATGCTCTTTTATTCATCATGATGATTGATTCCAACATCATTATGGTCATTTTCTTCATCTTAATGGTCATTTCTTTCATCATGATGTATATTTCCTTCATCATGATGCATGTTTCCTTCATCATGATGCTCACTTCCTACATCATGAAACTCATTTCATTCATCATGATGCTCATTTCCTTCATCATGATGCATATTTCCTTCACCATGATGCTTATTTTCATCATCATGATGCATAAATCCATTATCATTATGCTTATTTTCTTTATCATGATGAAGAAATCCATCTTCAAGATGCGCATTTCCATAATCAAGATGCATGTTACCTTCAACATGATGCTCATTTCCTAAATCACGATGCATATTTTCATCTTCATAATACTCATTTCATTCATTATGATGCTCATTTCCTTCATCCTGATTCATATTTTCTTTATCATGATTCTCATTTCCTTCGTCATGATGCATATTTCCTTCATCATGATGCTCATTTCCTTCATTTTTATACCTGCTGTTCAATTCATTTCAGTGAACAACTGCACTCAACTTAATAAATGAACTACAACAATTTTCAATCAAACCATACACATTTTGGAAACAAGTACAATTAACTGCATTTAACATACAAACAACCCATCCCCATCTAATTTTCCAAATGATTCAGCTTCTAAATGATAGCTTAATATAATGTGAAACATTAAACTCTTAAATAAAATGGTAGAAATTTATAGAACATGTTGTTTATTGTAGAATGTGACTATTGAAAATTTGATACCTTTTTTTTCGAGTAATTTACACTCTAGTCTCTAGCCACTAATTAGTATAAATTGTGGATATCTACGTCAACAGCTTCTCTTTCAAAAGTTTTTATTTTTATTTTTTCCTACAAGTATGTTGATGTTTATGTTAGCTTAATATCCAACTAGAGTAAAAATTAGATAAATCCTCCATCAACTTGGAGATTATGTTTCTTAATTTACAAATTAATATTCTACTTGAGATGAGTGTTGCTGTACAAACTCTGTATGACCTTGTCCAAATAAGTTCCATATGTTGGCAACGATAGCTACACCCGGTTTAAAAGACATCTATGATAATTTAGCCAAATTCATGTATTATATCAGTATATTTGTTGTCTCCTAAGATAAATAAACATATCATTTCTTTATTACATATTGTTCTATGAACTTGCTCCTTATCAACTACACTAGCTATTACAGGCGAGAGATAAATGATTGGTCCTATCAAATCTTTTGCTTCGTTCTCAGAATTGAAACTTGACCTTAAGTCCTGTTTATTATAATTATTATATATTTTCCTTTTACAATTAATAAAAGAGTAATAGAAATGTAAATTAGGTCCTACTCTTAACTTGGTACCTCCAATGTTGTTTTTCTCTAGGTGCATTAAATTGTCATTAGAAGCTAATCAGCATTGTAATGAAAATAAATAGGAAAATAGAAGTAAACCTGATATTAACATCAATTGAATCTTCCATTTCCTTTACAGAATATAGAAGCCTCTCCATTTGACCATGATAGGATTCTCATCCGCCAAATCACATAATAATTCAAATAACCTATACCATGAGAAATAATTGCGTCAATATTCAAGAAAAAGTCACTGTACAATGAAACAAAGTCAGTCACCTTTCAAAAAATATTAATAATTGACTCAACAAGAAAAGTTAAAATGCTAAGTCTGATCAAGAACAAATGGTAGAAAGTAGCACTAAAAGTTAGAACAAAGGAACACAATTATAGGCAATTAGCAAGACTATAATTAGAGAAAGTAAAATGTTTTATAAGTTACAGAGGAACTGTTTATCCTTGATGACCCAGCCAGACTAACACATCCATCATATTTGTATTTAGCTGATGTTTAGTTACTTTCTCAAAATGTGCAGTTTTTAGCGGATACCATAGAACTACACTTGAGCCATCTGTTTCATGAAAATCATTTAGTGAAACAGTCGCACACAAGTGTTTGGCTAAACTCTGAACCTTTAAATACTTTAACATTAAAATTTAAGAATTTAAATTTGTAAAAAAATGATGCAACTTTTTTTCAAAAATATACACATGGATGTGAAGTCATTATAAATATTTATCACTATGTAAATTTTGAAGTAAAAATAAAGAATTGTTTGAGGATAAACGGAAAAATTCGTATTCTAAAAGTTATAACAAATTGGAATTGCTCTTATATGTTGGTTAGACATGTGATGAAGTACAATACAATTTATTAATTAAAATATACACCGTCGTTACATTAAATAACTACATCATTTGAAGATTAAGGAATATAATATTTTAATCTGTAATGAGTTGGTAAAAATATAATATTTTAATGTACAATACATAATTCTACCAATATTGTATATAGACCCCATAAAAATATAATAATTGTTTTGTGTGGATCTTATTCTCAAAAAGGGAAATGTAACTCTTTTAGAGAGACGCTTTAATTAGTAAAATGTAATAATTCCCTTTTATTTATAATCATATTTGTGACAATAAAAATAAAAATTGATAAATAATCATATTTGTAAAAATAAAAATAAAAATTGAGTTTGTGTCCATGGACAAGTACATAAGAGTATTATGAATTTATGTAATCTGATCTAATCACTTTAGGTCCGTTAACAATTAAATAAAAAAAATATCATCAGAAAAAGAAAATTGATAATAAAAAAATTTCTTATTATCAAATTCACAAAGATATGCTACTCATCACCTCAAAATTAAATGTTAGAAAGTAAAATATCTCACATTCGCGTACAATATGCCAAGTGCTTTATTAAGTTTGAGAGATAAAATAATACCATAACAAACGAGTAAAAACAAATTAAGAAATAAAAAATAATAAGATAACAAGCAGTAAACGTATTCCGAAGCGGCTATAACTCGTTACATCCTCCATGGTCCTTCAACAGCGTGGTTAAGGAAAATGAAGGCGCGGGTGATAGTTCCGAAAAATTTTTTGAATGGGTTATTTTTTTAGATTTGAGGTTTGAATTCCCTTTCATTTCATGTGAAGAAGCCCTAGATTAGTGGAAATTCAAATTATAGCTCATGTGGCTGAACACCACCTATACCTAGTTGATTTTAGGGAGGATGCTTCACGAATTGATGAGTTCGATCAATTAAGGTATTAGGGTATTAATTACCGTGTTTTCTTCAATGCCAGATTATTGTGCTGACCGTTAATCCAATCATCTATTTACTGCACGATTGCTTTGAGAAACTGGCAGCAAAGAGACCGTCAGGCCTAGGGTATACTGCATTTGAAGGCTCTGGTTGGAGTTTGCCCAGAACGATTAATAAAACATCGAACCCACCCAATTACTATCAATTACCTTTTTATTTTGTTTTATTCTGTTATTAGTTCATCAAAGTCATCTGTTTCTTATTCTCCTTTTTGGTCAAACTTTACATAGTATGAGCATTTGACAACATTTTGGAAATAGCTCAATTTCAACTAGGGTGCTTGTGGGATCTGAATTCCATGTGCTGCTTTTGTATCATAGGAATTACCTTTAAGCTTACTGACTATTTCAATTTATAGTTGATTTGTTAAGACCATCAATCTCGGGAATATCTGACAATTTGATATTTCATTATTTCCTTTAACTTGGCTTTCACTTGATTCTTAATTTACATGACCGAAGAACATAAGAAAGCATATTCCCTGAGAACTTAGTGCATATTTCAATCGTATTGAGTGTTGAAGAAAATCGTATGCTACATTGGCCTATTTTCTAATAATAAATTGTATACATCATAATTTGTGAGACTGTCAGAGCCAAAATACCATATAATCACCAGAACATTACATAAATGAGAAAGTGAAGATCAGATTACTGTTCAAAGATTTTATTAGCATTTGCTTCTTCACCATGTAATCAAACTTAAATGTTGTGCTTCAAAGTTAAGTTTGGGTATCTCTTCTCTCTCACAATTAGTTTCTTATTTTTTTTCCTTCATTTTGCAATAGGATTCTTTCCACGTTTAGTTGGGATTTTTCCTCAAATCTGATAGGGAAGCACTTTAGAATATTATTTGAATAAGGGTTCCTAAATATTTTATCCAAGAATGTCCGTCTTGCTATATTATATTATATCAGGTTCTTGTTGCAGGGTAGGAGCTTGACCTCCTTAATTACAACTTCTAACATTATCTTATCTTACAAGTGAATTGTTTGCAGAAGAGGTAACCACACTTTGTTCCGTTGGACTTACTAATCATATTCATGTGTAGTTTGTGTTATATAGTTAAGGTGCGACTCACATTTGTAAGATGAATAGAAATATGTTAGATTTATATTCTAAATATTATTGTTTCTATAATTTGAATGAATAAGTAATAACTTCGTTTGAGCGTCTTTGCTATTTTTCATGTATCACACTACTGTGGTATGTCACAGAAAATAATAGAAATTTACAACAGAATCAGTAATAAATATGTCATTATAAGGCCTTTATATCTGTGTTTGAGTGTCTTTGCTACATTTGTGTGGAAATAACTGAAATTTATAACAGATATCAGTAATAAATCTATCATTATAAGGCTTTTATAGCTCTGATTGACTGCCTTTGCTATTTTTCAGGGATACATAAGACATCACACATTGTGAAAAAATTCAATGTATAATGTTGAAAATATGTCTATCTAAAATCGCATGCAACTAATAATAATATATAGATGTAACAAGTCATGCTTATAATTTCTGCTATAATTCCTATTTTATTCTCTTAAGTTGTGAGGTTGAATCTTCGAGCACACGGTGGTCTCTAGTAATTTGAATCTTATTCTTATCGTTTGAATTCTATTCTTTAAAGCTAAACTTAGTTGAGTTGGTGTAAAAACTCGTGGATTTACTTACAAGTTCGTATAGTTTTTATTTTCGTGTGCCTTCTAGTCTACGTACATGAATTATATGATAAGTGAAGTATTTTAAATTCCTGCTAAATTGTCAATGCCTTATTGGGAAATCCAGAAAATTGTTTGTGCTGTAAGGCACTATTCATGCGCTCTATCTAGTGAATAAATGTGATTTTCAATTTAGACCATCTATCGAATAATTCATGAACCTCAGAGTACAACTCAAAAACAAATTCCCACTTAATCAAATAATTCACAAAGCCTGTTTCTAAGTTGTTATGCTGCTAGAGTTTTAGTGATTGAAAGTTATTCCTTAGCTATAAATTATGAGTAAAATATTTTTTTTTTAAAAAGAGTGCTTTTTGACTACCCCTACAGTTAGTATAATTTGTTTCGTGTCAATGATGTATGCCATATTTTAGGAAAAAAGGATAAGTGAAATACAAGTCTACTAATACGAGTAAATATAGTTCTATTATTATTGAAATTGTTTAATGATTTATATTTATGTTTTGGCTTTTTAAGCTATTTTATGGCTAATTTGCGGCAGGAACAAGTTAGAGAGATTTTAGTGACTGAAGTAACAATGTACTTAGAAATTCATAGAAAGAAAGAAGGAAAAGAATACATAAAATCTTATCAACTTGTTGAGGATGACACTGTAAACACAAGTCTTTAATATTTTTGTACACATTGATGTAGAATTTATCTGATGTGTTATCAAAATTTATTGAAGGAGGTTCTAATCCAAAGACATGGCACACTTACAGGCAGGTGTAATAAGAGGGTAAGAGGAGAACGTATTAAGGATGGTATGATTATTTCTAATAAGTTTCTGTAACAAATTAACATTGAAATAATAAAAGACACTATCAACATGGTTTTGAACCTCTTTCAACATGTTCTTCCACATGATATGTTTGCGCGCATCATCCCTTCCCTTGAGGATCCATAAAACTATCAACACAATGGAGAATCTTCTGAAAATATTGATGATGTAGAGCCATGCTAGGTAATCGATTATGGATATATCAAATTGTAAATTTTAAAATTACTATTTTTACAGTTTACGACCTCCAATTTTTTTTATATATGCTGTTGCAATTTACTTGTAAATTTTTTTGTTTAGGGAGTTTACTTGTGGCTGCAATTTTTGTTCATTACTTAATTTATGTATGTTGAGTTGAAATTGTAAGTGTTAAAGTTTCATGCTTGCTCATTTGTAAAGTATGTACCTGCAGATATGACATCATAATGATATTGAATGACTTGTTGCCACATTTATTATCGTTTAATAATTGTTACTGCATTAATCCTAAGTTTTTGAGTTACAGAATTTAGGTGTTGCTTTGTTTAACCTCAACTGTTGCTGAATAGGCCATTTGGTATTTATGTGTTCAAGTTACAGAATTTTTGCTTTGTTAAGAACTAGAGCTCATGCTAACAGATGGTATTATGTCATTGTGCATATCTAATTATGCGATGCGAAAAAATCGTAGCTATTACTTGTGCTTGTCTAGGAAATTAAACACATAATTAGAAACTGAATTGTGCTATTCTTATACAAATTTTGAGCTTCAGTTGTCTTTTGTGAATTATATTTTGTAACATGGCATGTAATACTTATGAATTTGAATAGTTTATGTTTTAACTGAAGATAATTTAAGTGGAAATATTTGAGATGATTCTCTCATACCTTATGTGAGTGTTATTCTTATTTTCAGATAAATGAAGACAAAGATAATGAAGACAAATCAGGAGGATGACTTTGACAATGGTGATGTTGATTATGAAATGAAAGTTCAATATGAAGATTACTTATTAGGCTTTCTTTTATTTTTTCTTTACGTTTTTGTCAACTTTAATATTAGTGATACTTTTTAATAAATGTAGTGAATTAAGTTATTACAAATAATAATAATAATATAATTAAATTATTGTTATTAAATTATTAGATAATCAATATAATTATTAAATAATAATTTAATAAAACAATAATAAATATTTTTATTATTATTAAATATTGCATAAATATCTCAAGTGTTAACATATGTGTTACATAATTGTCTTGCAAAAGTGTTACATGTTATGGTAAAAGTGATAAAATTATTATGTAATTAATGTTACATTATATTCAAAAAGTATTAGCAAAACAATATAGTCAATGTTACATTATATTTAAAAGTGTTACCAAAATAATATAGCTAGTGTTACATTATATTTAAAAGTGTTAGGAAAACAATGTAATTAATGTTACATTACATTTAAAAGTCTTAACAAAATAATGTTTGTAATGCTACATTTACATTCAAAAATGTTAACAAAATAATGTTACCTAAAGATAAAAAAAAATATTATATTAATTATAAATATAACATTTATTAAAGTGTTATAATAAAATGTTAAATTTGATATGAGGTGTTATCATAAGAAAAAAAGTGTAACATTAGGTTTTAGATAACAGGGGCAACAGCGATACCGAAAAAATTATTTATGATCTATAATAACATTTTTTAATTGTTAAGTAATATTTTTGGGGTGTTATGTAATGTCAGTTATCTTGTAGTGACAGTGGGGTCAGTCGGTTGGTCGGTTAGGTGGTCGATTAATAGTTCCAACGTCTATAGACCCACATATCATCGATCGATCGCCCTGTAAACTTGATAATGAGATTAATTTTCAACGCATTTATTTTTCAAAGGTCCCCCTTTGCTATTTCTAGATAAGTCAGGTAGAAGTTCCACAGTAGGGTCGATCGGTTGATAGGTCAGGTGGTCGGTTAATAGTTCCAACGTCTACCGACCCACATATCATCGATCGATTGCACAGTAAACATGATAATGAGATTACTTTTTATCACGTCTATTTTCCAAAGGTCCCCCTTTGCTATTTCTAGATCAGTCGGGTAGGAGTTTTATAGTAGGGTTGGTCGGTTGGTCGATCTGGTGGTCGGTTAACAGTTCCAATGTCTACCGATCCACATATCATTGACTGATCCCCCTTTGCTATTTCTAGATCAGTCGAACAGGAGTTCTACAGTGGGATTGGTTGGTTTACGAGATTATTTTTTATCGCATCTATTTTCCAAAGGTCCCCCTTTACTGTTTTTAGATCAGTTGGGTAGGAGTTCCACATTAAGGTCAATTGGTTGGTAGGTCAGGTTGTCGTTTAATAGTTTCAATAACTACCGACCCACATATCATCGACCGATCGCCCTATATACTTGATAATGAGATTAATTTTTAACGCGTCTATTTTCCAAAGGTCTCCATTTGCTATTTCTAGATCAGTCGGGTAGGAGATCCACAGTAAGGTCGGTCGGTTGGTCAGTCAGGTGGTCGGTAATTAGTTCCAACCTCTACTGACCCGCATATCATCGATCGATCGCCCTGTAAACATGATAATGGGATTTATTTTTAATGCGTCTATGTTTCAAAGGTCTTCCTCTGCTATATCTAGATCAGTCAGGTAGCAATTTTACAGTAGGGTTTTTCGATTTGTCGATCGGGTGATCGGTTAATAGTTCTAATGTCTACTGACATACATATCATCGACCGATCATCCTATAAATTTAATAATGAGATTACATTTTATTGCGTCTATTTTTCAAAGGTCTCCCTTTGCTATTTTTAGGTCAGTCAGATAGGAGTTCTACAGTTTCTCCAAAGGCCATTGCTATTTCTAGATCAGTCGGGTTGGAGTTCCACAGTAGGGTTGGTCAGTTGGTCTGTCTGGTAGTTAGTTAATAGTTTTAATGTCTTCTGACCCACATATCATCGAACGATCGCCTTGTAAACTTGATAATGAGATCACTTTATATCACGTCTATTTTCTAAAGGTCTACCTTTGCTATTTCTCGATAAATCGGTTAGGAGTTCTATAGTGTAGGATTGTTCGTTGGTCGATCTAATGGTCGATTAATAGTTCTAATGTCTACCGACCCACATATCATAGACTGATTGCCCTGCAAAGTTGATAATGAGAATACTTTTTATTGCGTCTATTTTCCAAAGGTCCCCCTTTGTTATTTCTAGATCAGTCGGGTAGTAATTATATAGTAGGGTTGGTCGATTGGTCGGTTTGGTAGTTGGTTAATAGTTCCAATGTCTGGCAACCCACATATTATTGATCGATCGCCCTAAAAAAGTTGATAATGAGATTACTTTTTTATCTCGTCGATTTTCCAAAGGTCCTCTTTTGCTATTTCTCGATCAGTCGGGTAGGATATCAATAGTAGGATTAGTTGGTTGGTCGATCTGGTGGTTGGTTAATAATTCCAAAGTCTACTGACCCACATTTCGTCGACCGATCCCCCTGTAAACTTGATAATGAGATTACTTTTTATCGCGTCTATTTTCCAAAGGTCCTCCTTTACTATTTCTAGATCAGTCGAATAGGAGTTCTACAGTATGGTTGGTCAGTTAACGAGATTACTTTTTATCGCATCTATTTTCCAAAGGCCCCCCTTTGCTGTTTATAGATTAGTCGGGTAGGAGTTCCACAGTAAGGTAACTAGTTAGTCGGTCAGGTGGTTAGTTAATAGTTCTGACGTCTGTCGTCCCTTATATCATAGACCGATCGCCCAATATACTTGTTAATGAGACTAATTTTTAAGTGTCTATTTTCCAAAGGTCTCCGTTTGCTATTTGTAGATCAGTCGAGTAGGAGTTCCAAAGTACGGCCGGTAAGTTGGTCGGTGAGGTGGTTGGTTAAAAGTTCCAACCTTTATCGACCTGCATATCATCGACCGATCGTCCTATAACGTAATAATGAGATTAATTATAACGCGTCTATTTTTCAAAGGTCTCCCTCTACTATTTCTAGATCAGTTGGGTAGCAATTCAACAATAAAATTGGTCGGTTGGTCGGTCTAATGGTAGGTTAGTAGTTCTGATGTCTATCATCCCACATATCATCGACCGATAGCCCTATAAACTTGATAATAAGATAACATTTTATCGCGTCTATTTTTCAAAGGTCGCCCTTTGCTATTTCTAGATAAGTCGGATAGGAGTTCTACAGTTTTTCCAAACATCCCCTTTGCTATTTCTAGATCAATCAGGTAGGAGTTCTACAATTTTTCCAAAGATCCCCCTTTGTTATTTCTAGATCAGTCGGGTAGAAATTCCACAATAGGGTTGGTCAGTTGGTCGGTCTGGTGCTCGTTTAATAGTTCCAATATCTACCGACCCGCATATCTTTGACCAATTGTCTTGTAAACCTGATAGTGAGATTAATTTTTATCACATCTATTTCCCAATGGTCCCTCTTTGCTATTTCTCGATCAGTCGGGTAGGAGTTCTATAGTAGTGTTGTTCGGTTGGTCGATCTAGTGGTCGGTTAATAGTTCCAATATCTAACGACCAACATATCATTGATCGATCTCCCTGTAAACTTGATAATGAGATTACTTTTTATCGCATCTATTTTTCAAAGGTCCTCTTTTGCTATTTTAGATCAGTCGGGTAGGAGTTCTAGAGTAGGGTTGATCGATTAATAGTTACAATGTCTACCGACCCACATATCATCAACTGATCGCCCTATATACTTGATAATGGGATTATTTTTTAACGCGTATATTTTAAAAAAATCTCCCTTTACAATTTCTAGATTAGTCGAGTAAGAGTTCCACAGTTCGGTTGGTCGCTTGGTCAGTTAGGAGGTCGGTTAATAGTACCAACCTCTACCGACCCACATATCATCAACCGATCACCCTGTAAATATGATAATGAGATTAATTTTAATGCGTCTATTTTCCAAAGGTCTATCTCAACTAGTTCTAGATCAGTTGGGTAGCAATTCTACAGCAGGGTTGGTCATTTGATCGGTCTGGTGGTCGGTTAATAGTTCCAATTTCTACTGATCCACATATCATCGATCGATCGCCCTGTAAACTTGATAATAGGATTACATTTTATCACGTCTATTTTTTAAGGATCTCCCTTTGCTATTTTGAGATCAGTTGGGTAGGAGTCCTACAGTTTTTCCAAAGGTCCCCCTTTGCTATTTCCAGATCAGTCGGGTAGGAGTTCCATAGTAGGGTTGGTCGGTATGGTTGTCGGTTAATAGTTCTAATGTCTACTGACCCATATGTCATCGACCGATCGCATTGTAGACTTGATATTGAGATTAGTTTTTATCACATCTATTTTTCAAAGGTTCTCATTTTCTATTTCTCAATCACTCAAGTAGGAGTTCTACTATAAGGTTGGTCGGTTGTTCGATCTGGTGGTCAGTTAATAGTTCCAATATCTAACGACCCACATATCATCGATCGATCACCCTATAAACTAGATAATGAGATTACTTTTTATCGCGTCTATTTTCTAAAGGTCACCCATTGCTGTTTCTAGATCTGTCGGGTAGAAGTTCTATAGTAGGGTTGATCGATCTGGTGGTCGGTTAATAGTTACAATATCTACCGACCCACATATCATCGACTGATCACCCTGTAAATATGATAATGAGATTACTTTTTATCATGTATATTTTCCAATGGTCCCCCTTTTTTATTTTTAGATTAGTCGGGTAGGAGTTCTACAGTAGGATTGGTTGGTTGGTAGGTCTGGTGGTCGGTTAACAATTTTAATGCCTACTGACCCACATATCATCGACTGATCGCCCTGTAAACTTGATAATGATATTACTTTTTATCGCGTCTATTTTCCAAAGATCCTCCTTTGCTATTTCTAGATCAGTCATATAGGAGTTCTACAGTGGGGTTGGTCGGTTAATGAGATTATTTTTTATCACATCTATTGTCCAAACGTCCCACTTCCCTGTATCTAGATAAGTCGGGTAGGTGTTCCGTAGTATGGTCAGTCAGTTGGTCGGTAAGGTGGTCGGTTAATAGTTCCAACGTCTACCATACTTGATAATGAAATTAATTTTTAATGCGTCTATTTTCAAAAGGTATCCATTTGCTATCTCTAGATCAGTCAGGTAGAAAGTCCACATGAGGATCGGTCGGTTGGTCAGTCAGGTGATCGGTTAATTGTTCCAACCTTTACCAACTCGCACATCATCGACCGATCGCCCTGTAAACGTAATAATGAGATTTATTTTTAACGCATCTATTTTTCAAAGGTCTCCCTCTGCTATTTCTGGATCAGTCGGGTAGCAATTCTATAGTGGGGTTTGTCGATTTGGTGGTCGGTTAATAGTTTTAATGTCTATCAACCCATATTTCATCGACCGATCGCCCTATAAACTTGATAATGAGATTAGTTTTTATTGTGTCTATTTTCCAAAGGTCTCCCTTTACTATTTCTAAATCAGCCCAATAGGAGTTCTACAGTATGGTTGGTCGGTTAACGAGATTACTTTTTATTTCATCTAATTTCCAAAGGTCCCCCTTTGTTGTTTCTAGATTAGTCAGGTAGAAGTTCCACAGTTAGGTAAGTCGGTTAGTCAGTCAGGTGATCGGTCAATAGTTCTTACATCTGTCGTCCTGCATATCATCGACCGATCGCCCAGTATACTTGATAATGATATTAATTTTTAACACGTCTATTTTCCAAAGATCTCCATTTGCTATTTCTAGATCAGTCGAGTAGGAGTTCCATATTACGGTCGGTCAGTTGGTTGGTGAGGTGATCGATTAAATGTCCCAACCTTTACCGACCCGTATATCATCAACCGATCGCCTTGTAACGCAATAATGAGATTAACTTTTAACGAGTCTATTTTCCAAAGGTCTCCCTCTACTATTTCTAGATCAGTTGGGTAGCAATTCTATTGTAGAGTTGGTCGGTTTAGTGGTTGGTTAATAGTTTCAATGTCTACCGTCCCACATATCATCGACCGATCGCACTATATACTTGATAATGAGATTATATTTTATCGCTTCTATTTTTCAAAGGTCCCCCTTTGCTATTTCTAAATCAGTTGGCTAGGAGTTCCACAATAGGGTTGGTTGGTTGGTCAGTCTAGTGGTCGATTAATAGTTCCAATGTCTACCGAGTCACATATCATCAACCGATCGCCTTGTAAACTTGATAATGAGATTATTTTTTAACAAGTATATTTTTCAAAGGTCCCCCTTTGTTATTTCTAGTTCAGTCGATTAGGAGTTCTACAGTAGGGTATGTTGGTTGATCGGTTAACAGTTCCAATGCCTACCGACCCACATATCTTCGATCGAACGCCTAGTAAACTTGATAATGAGATTACTTTTTATCACGTCTACAGTAGTGTTGGTCGGTTAACGAGATTACTTTTTATCATGACTATTTTCCAAAGGTCATCCTTTGTTGTTTCTAGATCAGTCGGGTAGGAGTTTCATAGTAAGGGCAGTTGGTTGGTCGGTCAGGTGATCGATTTATAGTTTCAACTTTCACCAACCCACACATATCATCGACCGATCACCCTATATACTTGGTAATGAGATTATTTTTTAACGCGTCTATTTTCTAGAGATCTCCCTTTACTATTTCTAGATCAGTCGGATAGGAGTTTTATAGTACGGTCAGTTGGTTGGTCAGTTAGGTGGGCGGTTAATAGTTCCAACCTCTACCGACCCATATAACATCAACCGATCGCCCAGTAAATGGGATAAATAGATTAATTTTTAACGCATCTATTTTTCAAATGTCTCCCTCAGCTATTTCTAGATCAGTCGGGTAGCAATTCTATAGTAGGGTTAGTCATTTGGTCGGTCTGGTGGTCGATTAATAGTTCCAATTTTCTACCGAACCACATATCATCGACCGATCACCCTATAAACTTCATAATGAGATTATATTTTATCGCGTCTATTTTTTAAACTTCTCCCTTTGCTATTTCTAAATCAGTCAGGTAGGAGTTATATAGTTTATCCAAAGGTCCCTCTTTGTTATTTACAAAACTGTTGGATAGGAGTTCCACAGTAGGGTTGGTCGGTTGGTCAGTCTGGTGGTCTGGTTAATAGTTCCAATGTCTACCGACCCACATATCATCGATTGGTCGCCCTATAAACTAACAGTAAGATTACATTTTATCGCGTATATTTTTCAAAGGTCTCCCTTTGCAATTTCTAGATCAGTCGAGTAGGAGTTGTATAGTTTTTTCAAAGGTCTCCCTTTACTATTTTTAGATCAGTCGGGTAGGAGTTCCACAGCAAGATTGGTCGGTTGGTCAATCTGGTGATCGGTTAATAGTTCCAATGTCTACCGATCCACATATCATCGACCGATCGCCTATAAACTTGATAGTTGTTGGTGTTCAATCATTTGGTTAACGTGACCCGTTAGGATACCATGCGTTTCTATCACAGCGGAAGCAATAAATCATAGAAACGATTACCGTTCACCAGGGTATGTTGATGAAGATTGATTCTCGCAGGCAGCCTGTGCAGTCCCACGAGAATGGCCATAACTTCCTCGTCTGATGTCAGAATCGAGTGATCTTTACGTTCAGACGATTCTCTCTTCGACGGCTTTTCGTCAGAATATTGATCATCAAATTCTGAGCACTTTACCATTTTATATAAATTTCGTAATGCGGCGGACAACAGCAGCAAACTACCTTCTGATCTTCTGCCGTATGTCCCAAGTCTGATCTCGACGTCGTGTGGGCGACGATCTACGAGACCTCCTCAATCTGCTCTCAACCCTCATCACACGTGAATAATCAATTAGATTAGGGTTCCAGATAAGCTGAGGTGACTTATATACATGGGCTACAGCAGGGACCAGGAGGAGAAATTGGGTTGGGCCTCCATTGGGCTTAAGTATCCAAGCTTAGCCCAAAGCTTATACTTAAGTCCAATAATAATAATATATTCCACTAAAATATTATTACTGCACTGCCTTTCCAATCCCAAAATTATGTTTTGGGCTCCTTCTTATTATGAGCCCGTAAGTCTCCCTATGTTTAAGATATACAATGTCCATTAATTAATTTGAGTTATTGACAACTCAACTAATTAATATCTCATCCAAGAGTAGTACCACTCAACCTCATTATCATGCCGGAATAAATTCCACCTGCAGGATTTACATGATAATCCTTATGAGCTCCTCAAGGGGACATCATCAACCTATGACGGACACGGATTCCTTCTACAATCAACAGCACACCATAGAGACAGCACTACTTCCCAACTCATCGAGTTTGTTGATTTAATTACATGTAAATCTCACCCATTGATGAATCAAAGAAATACATACTGCCCTACGTGTCGAGGTTATTGTATAGGGATTAAGAGCACGAACTTCCATAATAACTGAGATCAAGTTCTCCTGTAAGTCAGTATAAGTCAAACAATCTCAAGCGGTCCTGCTCAATACACACAAGTGCACTAGTGTGATTCTATAGCCAAGACAAGCTAATACCAAACCACACTACAACCATCCCGATAGAGAGTCCCCGTCTATCTCGGTTGTGAGCATCTGTTTATACTTTATAAGAAAACCGATAATATGATCTTCCGCGTGTTGTCGCACAACATATTATCTACAGTATAAAGTAAGTGGACTATTGCATCGAACATATAAATAAATTATAAGATGCAATCATTTGATCATATGATTCTCATTTCAAATTAATTGTTATAACATTGTTCATACAAAAAGCTAGACTTTTAGTATACAATCCAACAATCTCCCACTTATACTAAAAGACTATGCTGTCATGTCTTCTTCCATACATCTGATTTCCACTCCCACTACACGACCATCAAAAGCTCTCGCCTTAAGGTCCTTGTAAATGGATTTACTAGGTTATCATCCGATGCAATCTAGGTGACAACAACCTTCCCCTCATCATACGATTTCTCGTAAAAGGTGGTACTCGCGCTCCATGTGTTTAATTGCCTTATGGACTCGTGATTCCTTCAAGTTTGCAACTGCACCAATATCATTAATTTAAATTGTGATAATCTTGGGCAAACTTAGAAATACTTCAAAGTCCCCCTGTAGGCATATAGATACTTCAAAGTTTCTAGAGTCATATAGATACTTTGGCTGCCTTATAGGCTCCAATTTATCATCTTTCCATGATGGAGTCTGGAGTCCGAAATATATTTCTATATAACACTCCTCCATATTATGGCTCTACTTCCTAAAATTAAACACATAACCTTGAGGTGGATTTACTGCCATCCCTATCTGATTTGAAAATTTTGAATCTATGTAACCCATAAGAATCAGTGAATCTGTTCGGTAAGCCCACATATAGTTTCTAATTCTTTTCAGGTACATAAGTATATGTCTTACCACAGTTCAACATTCTTATTTTGGGTTACCTTGATACCCACTGTTCATGCCATCGGCAAAACAGATATCTAATCTCGTGCATAGCATTCCTTAGATTAAGCTTCCTCATTTGCCGAAGCATAAGGAACCGCTTTCATCTTCTTTATCTACTTTTGTGCCACAAGACACATTCACTTAGATAAATTCACATGCTAAACGAGTAAGGATCGTATCATTATATGAAACTTGAGATAAGCATAACATCCTTTCTTGTGATCCGTATTACCGTGATAAAAAGGATATTTTTGCTCTTCTTAAGTCCTTCATCTCATATCGCTTTATCAACCATACCCATACGCCCAACAATACTCTTTCATTGTCTCCAATGAGCAAGATACAATCTACGTATAATACAAAAAATACCACCACATTTTCATCACTCTTTTCAATACACAAGACCCATCCGATTATTGATTAGATCCATGTCATTGGATTACCTCATCAAAATGGATGTTTCATGATCTTGAACCTTGCTTTAGTCCATGAATGGACACTTTTAAGCTTACTATCACAATGCTCTTAGCTTTTTGCAATGAATCACTCTGGTTGCTTCACATAGATGTTTCCATTAAGACTTCCAATCAGGAAAGCTATCTCGACATCTATTTGTTATCCCTCATATTTCATATGAGTAGCAACAAATAAAAGAGTCCGGATCAACTTAGGCATAACTATCGACGAACAGGTTTTCTCATAATCGAACCCTTTCTTTCTGAGTATACCTTTTCGCAACAAGCTTGCTTCCAAGGTTTTCACCTTATTCTATGATCATCTTTTATTCTTGCATGCCCGCTTCCAGTGGCTTTTACGCCATTTAGCGGTTCAACAAGCATCCAGATTTAATTTAGAATTCATCAATTCTATTTCAACATCATTGCACTAGCTAAAATATCGCATTTCGATCTTGTAGTGTTTCGTCGTATCCGTGGGTTCAATCCATGTTTACTAGGGACCAAGTCTCACGACTCTCTCAAAACATGTATCAAACAGGTTGTCGAACATTCCTCCCACTACGACAAGGCATTACATGCAATTGTGTATCAGACGTGACATGCGTTGCAGTTTACCTTGTGGTATATCCTCTTGCACAATTGGTACTAATACTTTGTGTTTTCTTCTCACATCCTTTAAGACAACTTGTAAATGGGTATGTGATTTATTACATAGTCCCTTTCCAAAAATCTAGTGTTTGTGTTAACAATTACCCTTCGATCTTTTAGACTAAATAAATCACCTTCATTTTTAGAGCATATCCCACAAACAGACAAACATTCAAATGAATTACTGTTTCTAGGGCTTATCCATAAAATGAATTAAGTAATTCCAAATAATTCATCATCTATCTAATCATTATCATAAGAGTCTTATTCCTTCTATCCACCACACCATTCAGCTGGGGCATGCCCGGTGTAGACCACTTGAGATTTAATCTCAACCTCTGATTAATAGCTCCTAATTATCCTAAGAGGTACTCGTAATTATGATTAAATTGTCATTACTTGATATATTTTTCATGATGCTTTACTGTACCAACCTTGCAATTCTTGAATAAATCAAAGAACTTAGACATGCAGTGCATCAAATAAATATATCAGTATCTAGAATAATCTTCGATTATCCATAACCACCTCTCGCCTGGATAATATTAGGTCCGCTTGAATCAGAATGAACCAATTCCAACATATATATCTTTAGCTCTACACCCCTTTACCTTGAAAAGGTAATTAATCATTTTTACTTCTAAGTAAGACTCGCAAGTCCGATAGTTTTCACTTCAGATAAACCTTACGGTCCATCTGCTATCAACTTTTGAGTCCTACTCAAGTAAAATGATCTAGTCTTAGACGCCAAATGCATGTTTAGTTCATCTCCGAAGGTTCCTTTCTCTTACTAAGATCAGAAGATGCATTATTAATTACTATTTGTTGCATCTGTGGAATATACATGATTTAAGAGTATACAAATTGTTCACCAACGTACCATAACAGATTACAACTCTATCCTTCATTATAATGACCATGTCATTTAAATGAAATGGAGTATCCATCTATTAATGCATAGAAATCGAAATCAAATTCTTTCTATGAAAACGTACGTAAAGACAATTTCACAAAATCAAACGTTTATTCATATCGTAAGATAAATAAACAACTCCCACTGCAATAGCCACTAGTCTTGTAGTTTTACCCATGTCATAACGATCTTATCCTCACTTAGTAATGAACATTCAGTGATTCCAGTATCTACACACTTCGTGTCAGTAGATGCCATCACTAATCATGTTTAAACAACTAGCAAGTAAGATTCTATCCTTGTTCACTCCTTTTATGAAATTGGATTTCCTTTACCACATGTTTTGTCAGAAGTTTCCCACCATATACAACCTCTTGTAATTTAGGAGAAACTTACTCAAAACATCTAGGCAATTATGAAGAATAAAATTGACTTAGGTTTCCCCTTCAACTTCTATTCCATGTATTTCCAATTCATTCATCAAATTCAATCATGACCTACCGCCTTTTAACTTACTCAAGTATCCGAAGAGTTACATGAGACCATCATATTTCTATAAATCTCTTATCTCTTCACTAGAGACTTTAATATGCATCATGATAAGTCTTTTGTGAGAACACATATGTATTTCTTAAGCAGTAAAATTCGAATCCAAGATTCTTTTCTAATCATCTAATTTTGGACCAGTAAATATAATTTCTTTTAGTTAACCATAACTGAAATAAAACTATTTGAAATTCAGAGAATCATAAAAAATATATATATATATATATATACTGATCAAATCTTCGAATTTTACCCTTTTATATTGATTCCCTCAAAACAATATAAAAATAAAATTCACCAACATCTCAAGCATCGTGAGTCTGCAAGCCACGATAGTGTGGACGTTTACAAACCCGAACATTTACAAGAGAAGGTTTTACCCATTAATTTCATTTGTCAACCTAACTTTATGACAAAATAATTAATAATCGGTTCCTCTTTAGCCATGCAAATAAAAGCAGTGACTCCGATGGGGAGGATACTTATTATTTACACCTAAGTGTACACCATTATTTGACCCCAAGTCCGCGGCCCAAGCTTATATACCTTACAGATGGAGAAGTACACACGCGCTCGGATAACTTCCTACAGTCATCAATTATAAGTTTGTACAGTGATCCGCAAATGAACTCATCCGATGGGGAGGAAGGTCTATGCCAATACGCAAGTTCATGTGCATCACATTACAAATAATAATTATTTAATGAAGTCTGCACCAGTGATCCACAAATATACTCATCCGATGGGGAGGAAGGTCTATGCCAACACGCAAGTATACTTGCATCACTTACAAACCAATAATGGAGGCCGCGTGAATTTTTACCAATTCCCTCTCCCACTTAGTTATTTAAAACTAAGGGTTTTTACATGCATATAATATTCAGAATAATATACGCAACCTAGCATGCTCATACTTCCAAATATATAACAATAATTGACCAATAAAACAATTACAGCAGTTATATATAAGGAAATAAATTGCCAAAAATAAGTTGACTTGATCACACTCCAACATACATGCATATAATATACCAAATATAATACGCAATCTAGCATGCTTCTATTTAAGGCAATAAATCATAGAGAATCATGCATACATATATAACAATAATCAATTAATAAATCAATTATAACAGTTATATAACAGTGAATTCGATTGTTCGCCACCAATCACGAATGCGGACAACTGCGATGGGGATCGACCTCCCCGCAGCCTGCTCCACCACTCTGGCACCCTGCCCGATCATATTGTGAAGACTCACGCGGAACCTGATGCAGACCAGTCGAACTTGATGCAAACCCACTCGAACCTGATGTAGAGTCGATCAAACCTGATGTAGACCAGTTGAACTTGATTCAAACCCGCTCGAACATGGTGCAGAGTCGATCAAACCTGATGCAGACCAATCGAACCTGATGTGAATCCGCTCGAACCTGGTGCATCATTGATCGAACCTGATGCAGACCAATCGAACCTGATGCAAATCTGCTCGAATCTGGTTTAGCATCGATCGAACCTGATGCAGACCAATCGAACCTGATGAAAATCTGCTCGAACCTGGTGCAGCATCGATCGAACCTGATGCAGACCAATCGAACCTGATGAAAATCTGCTCGAACCTGGTGCAGCATCGATCAATCCTGATGTAGACCAATCGAACCTGATGCAAATCTGCTCGTCCAAGGGCCTACTTGCATGGAACCAAGTTCAGCCCAACGCGCAACATCAAACTACACCAACTGTCGTTCAGGGTTCGCAACTTTAGGAACTTGGGAATCCAATCTCCACCGTCCAGAATCTACGCCTATGCGTTTTGAACATGTTGTCCAAATTACAGGTCGATCCAACGGTTAGTTTCTGAAAAACGGCTCTATTCCCTCGACTGTGCAGAACAGAATCGCCCAAAAATTGCTTCTGTTTTCGGCGTATTCCCAAAAACACAAAGCTCTAAATACGATCTTCACCGTTCAGAATGTACATCCACAAAATCCGAATATGCTGACCAAAATTCAGCCTGATCCGACGGTTGAAACTCCGGTTATTGCCTCTGCAATATCACTGCGCTGAATTTTCTCTCAATTTCTTCCTTCCATGTGAAATTGACGAACAGTTTTCGTCGAATCCTCTCACACACAACCATCGACGATGAACAGATATGATATAGGGTATATTTCACATAGGGATATTCATGGTTTGCGCAGTAAAACCAAAACCCTAAACATGCGATCCTAATTTCGAAAAATTAATCACATAAACCCTAGCCTAACGTGTCACGCTTCACCACAAAACCGAAACTCTGATACCAATTGTTGGCGTTCGATCATTTGGTTAACGTGACCCGTTAGGATACCATGCATTTCTATCACAGCGGAAGCAATAAATCATAGAAACGATTACCGTTCACCAGGGTATGTTGATGAAGATTGATTCTCGCAGGCAGCCTGTGCAGTCCCACAAGAATGGCCATAACTTCCTCGTCTGATATCAGAATTGAGTAATCTTTACGTTCAGACGATCCTCTCTTCGACGGCTTTCTGTCAGTATATTGATCATCAAATTCTGAGCACTTTAAGATTTTATATAAATTTCGCAAGGTGGCGGACAGCAGCAGCAAACTACCTTCTGATCTTCTGCCGTATGTCCCAAGTCCGATCTCGACATCGTGTGGGCGACGATCTACGAGACCTCCTCAATCTGCTCTCAACCCTCATCACACGTGAATAATCAATTAGATTAGGGTTTCAGATAAGCTGAGGTGACTTATATACATGGGCTACAGGAGGGACCAGGAGGAGAAATTGGGTTGGGCCTCCATTGGGCTTAAGTATCCAAGCTTAGCCCAAAGCTTATGCTTAAGTCCAATAATAATAATATATTCCACTAAAATATTATTACTGCACTGCCTTTCCAATCCCAAAATTATGTTTTGGGCTCCTTCTTATTATGAGCTCGTTAGTCTCCCTATGTTTAAGATATACAATGTCCATTAATTAATTTGAGTTACTGACAACTCAATTAATTAATATCTCATCCAAGAGTAGTACCACTCAACCTCATTATCATGCCGAAATAAATTCCACCTGCAGGATTTACATGATAATCCTTATGAGCTCCTCAAGGGGACATCATCAACCTATGACGGACACGGATTTCTTCTACAATCAACAGCACACCATAGAGACAGCACTACTTCCCAACTCATCGAGTTTATTGATTTAATTACATGTAAATCTCACCCATTGATGAATCAAAGAAATACATACTGCCCTACGTGTCGAGGTTATTGTATAGGGATTAAGAGCACGAACTTCCATAATAACTGAGATCAAGTTCTCCTATAAGTCAGTATAAGTCAAACGATCTCAAGCGATCCTGCTCAATACACACAAGTGCACTAGTGTGATTCTATAGCCAAGACAAGCTAATACCAAACCACACTACAACCATCCCGATAGAGAGTCCCCGTCTATCTCGGTTGTGAGCATCTGTTTATACTTTATAAGAAAATCGATAATATGATCTTCCGCATGTTGTCGCACAACATATTATCTACAGTATAAAGTAAGTGGACTATTACATCGAACATATAAATAAATTATAAGATGCAATCATTTGATCATATGATTCTCATTTTAAATTAATTGTTATAACATTGGTCATACAAAAAGCTAGACTTTTAGTATACAATCCAACAATAGTGACATTACTATTTATGACGTCTATTTTTCAAAGGTCTTCCTTTGCTATTTCTCAATCAGTCGGGTAGGTGTTCTGCAGTGGGGTTAGTCGGTTGGTCGGTCTGGTGGTCGGTTAATAGTTCCAATGTCTACCGACCCATATATCATCGACCGATCGTCAAATAAAGTTTATTCAAAGGTCACCCTTTGCTATTTCTAGAGTAGTAGGGTAGGAGTTTTAAAGTTTATCCAAAGGTCACCCTTTGCTGTTTATAGATCAGTCGGGTTGGAGTTACACAGTAGGGTTGGTCGGTTGGTTGGTCTGGTGATCGGTTAATAGAATCAATATCTACCGACCCACATATCATTGATCGATTGTCTATAAACTTTGTAGTGAGATTACTTTTTATCACGTCTATTTTCTAAAGGTCCCCTTTGATATTTCTTGATCAGAAGGAAATGAGTTCTATAATATTGTTGATCGATTGGTCGATCTGATGGTTGGTTAATAGTTCCAATGTCTATTCACCCAGATATCATCGATCGATCGCCTAGTAAACTTGATAGTGATATTAATCACGTCTATTTTCCAAAGATTCTCCTTTGCTATTTCTCGATCAGTCGGGTGGGAGGTCCCCCTTTGCTATTTCTAGATTAGTCGGGTAGGAGTTCCACGGTTAGGTAAGTCGATTAGTCAGTCAGGTGGTTGGTCAATAGTTCTGACATCTATCGTCCTACATATCATCGACTGATCGCCCAATATACTTGATAATGAGATTAATTTTAACACATCTATTTTCCAAAGGTCTCCATTTGCTATTTCTAGATCAGTCGAGTAGGAGTTTCATATTATGGTAGGTCAGTTGGTTGGTGAGGTGATTGGTTAAAAGTTCCAATCTCTACCGACCCGCATATCATCGACCGATTGCCTTGTAACGTAATAATGAGATTAACTTTTAATGCGTCTATTTTCCAAAGGTCTCCCTCTACTATTTCTAGATCAGTTGGGTAACAATTCTATTGTAGAGTTGGTCAGTTTAGTGGTTGGTTAATAGTTCCAATGTCTATCGTCCCACATATCATCGATCGATCGCCCTATATACTTAATAATGAGATTTCACTTTATCGCTTCTATTTTTCAAAGGTCACCCTTTGCTATTTCTAAATCAGTTAGCTAGGAGTTCCACAATAGGGTTGGTCGATTGATCCGTCTAGTGATCGATTAATAGTTCCAATGTCTACCGAGTCACATATCATCAACAGATCGCCTTGTAAACTTGATAATGAGATTACTTTTTAACAAGTGTATTTTCCAAAGGTCCCCCTTTGCTATTTCTGGATAAGTCGGGAAGGAGTTCTATAGTAGGGTATATTGGTTGGTCGGTCTGATGGTTGGTTAACAGTTTCAATGCCTACCGACCCACATATCTTCGATCGATCGCCTAGTAAACTTAATAATAAGATTACTTTTTATCGCGCCATCAGTAGTGTTGGTCGGTTAATGAGATTACTTTTTATCGTGACTATTTTCAAAGGTCACCTTTTTTATTTCCAGATCAGTCGGTTAGGAGTTCCATAATAAGGAAAATTGATTGGTCAGTCAGGTGTTCGATTTATAGTTTCAATGTTTACCAACCCACACATATCATCGATCGATCGCTCTATATACTTGGTAATGAGATTATTTTTTAACGCGTCTATGTTCCAAAGGTCTCTCTTTACTATTTCTAGATCAGTTGGGTAGGAGTTCTACAGTACGGTCAGTTGGTTGGCCAGTTAATCAGTTAATAGTTCCAACCTCTATCGACACAGATAACATCAACCAACCGCCCAGTAAATGGGATAAATAGATTAATTTTTAACGCATCTATTTTTCAAATATCTCTCTCAGCTATTTCTAGATCAGTCGGGTAGCAATTCTATAGTAGGGTTAGTCATTTGGTCAGTCTGGTGGTCGGTTAATAGTTCTAATATTCTACCGAACCACATATCATCGTATGATCACCCTATAAACTTCATAATGAGATTATATTTTATCGCGTCTATTTTTTAAACTTCTCCCCTTGCTATTTCTAAATCAGTCGGGTAGGAGTTATATAGTTTATCCAAAGGTCCCTCTTTGCTATTTACAAATCTGTTTGGTAGGAGTTCCACAGTAGGGTTGGTCGGTTGGTTGGTCTGGTGATCGGTTAATAGTTCCAATATCTACCGACCCACATCATCGATTGGTCACCACATATCATCGAGTGGTCCTATAAACTAACAGTGAAATTACATTTTATCGCGTATATTTTTCAAAGGTCTCCCTTTACAATTTCTAGATCAGTCGGGTAGGAGTTGTATAGTTTTTTCAAAGGTCTCCCTTTACTATTTTTAGATCAGTCGAGTAGGAGTTCCACAGCAAGGTTGGTCGGTTGGTCGATCTGGTGATCGGTTAATAGTTCCAATGTCTACCGACCCATATATCATCGATCGATCGCCTGTAAACTTGATAGTGACATTACTATTTATCACGTCTATTTTCCAAAGGTCTCCCTTTGCTATTTCTCAATCAGTCGGTAGGAGTTCTACAGTAGGGTTAACCGGTTGATTGGTCTGGTGGTCGGTTAATAGTTCCAATGTCTACCGACCCACATATCATTGATCGATCGCCCAATAAACATGATAATAAGATTACATTTTACCGCGTCTATTTTTCAAAGGTCTTCCTTTGCTATTTCTAGATTTGTAGGGTAGGAGTTCTAAAGTTTATCCAAAGATCACCCTTTGCTGTTTCTAGATAAGTTGGGTTGGAGTTACACAGTAGGGTTGGTCAGTTGGTTGGTCTGGTGGTCGGTTAATAGAACCAATGTCTACCGACCCACATATCATTGATAGATAGCCTATAAACTTGATAGTGAGATTACTTTTTATCACGTATATTTTATAAAGGTTCCCTTTGCTATTTCTTGATCAGTCAGGAATGAGTTCTAAAGTAGAATTGATCGATTGGTCGATCTGATGGTTAGTTAATAGTTCCAATGTCTACCAACTCACATATCATCGACCGATCGCCTAGTAAACTTGATAGTGATATTACTTTTAATCACGTCTATTTTCCAAAGGTTCTCCTTTGCTATTTCTCGATCAATCGGGTGGGAGGTCCCCCTTTGTTGTTTCTAGATTAGTCGGGTAGGAGTTCCACAGTTAGGTAAATCGGTTACTCAGTCAGGTGGTCGGTCAATAGTTCTGACGTCTGTCGTCCTGCATATCATCGACCGATCACCCAATATACTTGATAATGAGATTAATTTTTAACACGTCTATTTCCAAAGGTCTCCATTTGTTATTTCTAGATCAGTCGAGTAGGAGTTCCATATTACGGTCGGTCGGTTGGTTGGTGAGGTGATCGGTTAAAAGTTCCAACCTCTACCGACCCGCATATCATCGACCGATTGCCTTGTAACGTAATAATGAGATTAACTTTTAACGCGCCTATTTTCCAAAGGTCTCCCTCTACTATTTCTAGATCAGTTGGATAGCAATTCTATTGTAGAGTTGGTCGGTTTAGTGGTTGGTTAATAGTTCCAATGTCTACCGTCCCACATATCATCAACCGATTGCCCTATATACTTGATAATGAGATTATATTTTATCGCTTCTATTTTTCAAAGGCCCCCCTTTGCTATTTCAAAATCAGTTGGCTAGGAGTTTCAAATAGGGTTGGTCAGTCTAGTGGTCGATTAATAGTTCCAATGTCTACTGAGTCACATATCATCAACCGATCGCCTTGTAAACTTGATAATGAGAATACTTTTTACCAAGTATATTTTCCAAAGTTCCCCCTTTGCTATTTCTAGATAAGTCGGGTAAGAGTTCTACAGTAGGGTATGTTGGTTGGTCGGTCTGATGGTTGGTTAACAGTTCCAATGCCTACCGACCCACATATCTTTGATCGATCGCCCAGTAAACTTGATAGTGAGATTATTTTTTATCGCGTCTACAGTAGTGTTGGTCGGTTAACGAGATTACTTTTTATCGCGACTATTTTTCAAAGGTCACCCTTTTTTGTTTCTAGATCAGTCGGTTAGGAGTTCCATAATAAGGGCAGTTGGTTGGTCGGTCAGGTGGTCGATTTATAGTTTCAAAGTTTACCAACCCACATATATCATCGACCGATCGCCCTATATACTTGGTAATGAGATTATTTTTTAATGCATCTATTTTTCCAAGGTCTCCCTTTACTATTTCTAGATCAGTCGGGTAGGAGTTCTACAGTACGGTCAGTTGGTTGGTCAGTTAATCGGTTAATAGTTCCAACCTCAACCGACCCACATAACATCAACCAATCGCCCAGTAAATGGGATAAATAGATTAATTTTTAATGCATCTATTTTTCAAATGTCTCCCTCAGCTATTTCTAGATCAGTCGGGTAGCAATTCTATAGTAGAGTTAGTCATTTGGTCGGTCGATTAATAGTTTCAATTTTCTACCGAACCACATATCATCGACCGATCACCCTATAAACTTCATAATGAGATTATATTTTATCGCGTCTATTTTTTAAACTTCTCCCTTTGCTATTTCTAAATCAGTCGGGTAGGAGTCATATAGTTTATCCAAAGGTCCCTCTTTGCTATTTACAAATCTGTTGGATAGGAGTTCCATAGTAGGGTTGGTCGGTTGGTCGGTCTGGTGGTCGGTTAATAGTTCCAATGTCTACCGACCCACATATCATCGATTGGTCGCCCTATAAACTAACAGTAATATTGCATTTTATCGCGTATATTTTTCAAAGGTCTCCCTTTGCAATTTCTAGATCAGTCGAGTAGGAGTTGTATAGTTTTTTCAAAGGTCTCCCTTTACTATTTTTAAATCAATCGGGTAGGAGTTCCACAACAAGATTGGTCGGTTGGTCGATCTGGTGATCGGTTAATAGTTCCAATGGCTACCGATCCACATATCATCGACCGATCGCCTATAAACTTGATAGTGACATTACTATTTATGACATCTATTTTTCAAAGGTCTTCCTTTGCTATTTCTCAATCAGTCGGGTAGGAGTTCTGTAGTAGGGTTAGTCGGTTGGTCGGTCTGGTGGTCGGTTAATAGTTCCAATATCTACCGACCCACATATCATCGACCGATCGTCCAATAAACATGATAATAAGATTATATTTTATTGCGTCTATTTTTCAAAGGTCTCCCTTTGCTATTTCTAGAGTAGTAGGGTAGGAGTTTTAAAGTTTATCAAAAGGTCACCCATTGCTGTTTATAGATAAGTCGGGTTGGAGTTACACAGTAGGGTTGGTCGGTTGGTTGGTCTGGTGATCGGTTAATAGAATCAATATCTACCGACCCACATATCATTGATCGATTGTCTATAAACTTGATAGTGAGATTACTTTTTATCACGTCTATTTTCTAAAGGTCCCCTTTGCTATTTCTTGATCAGTAGGAAATGAGTTCTACAATATTGTTGATCGATTGGTCGATCTGATGGTTGGTTAATAGTTCCAATGTCTACTCACCCAGATATCATCGATCGATCGCCTAGTAAACTTGATAGTGATATTACTTTAAATCACGTCTATTTTCCAAAGGTTCTCCTTTGCTAATTCTCGATCAGTCGGGTGGGAGGTCCCCCTTTGCTATTTCTAGATTAGTCGGGTAGGAGTTCCATAGTTAGGTAAGTCGGTTAGTCAGTCAGGTGGTCGATCAATAGTTCTGACATCTATTGTCCTGCATATCATAGACTGATCGCCAAATATACTTGATAATGAGATTAATTTTAACACGTCTATTTTCCAAAGGTCTCCATTTGCTATTTCTAGATCAGTCGAGTAGGAGTTTCATATTACAGTAGGTCAGTTGGTTGGTGAGGTGATTGGTAAAAAGTTCCAACCTCTACTGACCCGCATATCATCGACCGATTGCCTTGTAACGTAATAATGAGATTAACTTTTAATGCGTCTATTTTCCAAAGGTCTTCCTCTACTATTTCTATATCAGTTGGGTAGCAATTCTATTATAGAGTTGGTCGGTTTAGTGGTTGGTTAATAGTTCCAATGTCTATCGTCCCACATATCATCGATCGATCGCCCTATATACTTAATAATGAGATTTCATTTTATCGCTTCTATTTTTCAAAGGTCAGCCTTTGCTATTTCTAAATCAGTTAGCTAGGAGTTCCACAATAGGGTTGGTCGATTGATCCGTCTAGTGGTCGATTAATAGTTCCAATGTCTACCGAGTCACATATCATCAACAGATCGCCTTGTAAACTTGATAATGAGATTACTTTTTAACAAGTATATTTTCCAAAGGTCCCCCTTTGCTATTTCTAGATAAGTCGGGAAGGAGTTCTATAGTAGGGTATGTTGGTTGGTCGGTTTGATGGTTGGTTAACAGTTTCAATGCCTACCGACCCACATATCTTCGATCGATCGCCTAGTAAACTTGATAATGAGATTACTTTTTATCGCGCCATCAGTAGTGTTAGTCGGTTAACGAGATTACTTTTTATTGTGACTATTTTCCAAAGGTCACCCTTTTTTATTTCCAGATCAGTCGGTTAGGAGTTCCATAGTAAGGGCAATTGGTTGGTCAGTCAGTTGTTCGATTTATAGTTTCAATGTTTACCAACCCACACATGTCATCGATCGATCGCCCTATATACTTGGTAATGAGATTATTTTTTAACGCGTCTATTTTCCAAAGGTCACTCTTTACTATTTCTAGATCAGTTGGGTAGGAGTTCTACAGTACGGTCAGTTGGTTGGTCAGTTAATCATTTAATAGTTCCAACCTCTATCGACCCAGATAACATCAACCAACCGCCCAGTAAATGGGATAAATAGATTAATTTTTAACGCATCTATTTTTCAAATATCTCCCTCAGCATTTCTAGATCAGTCGGGTAGCAATTCTATAGTAGGGTTAGTCATTTGGTCGGTCTGGTGGTCGGTTAATAGTTCTAATATTCTACCGAACCACATATCATCGTATGATCACCCTATAAACTTCATAATGAGATTATATTTTATCACGTCTATTTTTTAAACTTCTCCCCTTGCTATTTCTAAATCAGTCGGGTAGGAGTTATATAGTTTATCCAAAGGTCCCTCTTTGCTATTTAGAAATCTGTTGGGTAGGAGTTCCACAGTAGGATTGGTCGGTTGGTTGGTCTGGTGATCGGTTAATAGTTCCAATATCTACCGACCCACATATCTGTTAGATTGTATACTAAAAGTCTAGCTTTTTGTATGAACAATATTATAACAATTAATTTGAAATGAGAATCATATGATCAAATGATTGCATCTTATAATTTATTTATATGTTCGATGCAATAGTCCACTTACTTTATATTGTAGATAATATGTTGTGCGACAACACGCGGAAGATCATATTATCGGTTTCCTTATAAAGTATAAACAGATGCTCACAACTGAGATAGACGGGGACTCTCTATCGGGATGGTTGTAGTGTGGTTTGGTATTAGCTTGTCTTGGCTATAGAATCACATTAGTGCACTTGTGTGTATTGAGCAGGACCGCTTGAGATCGTTCGACTTATACTGACTTATAGGAGAACTTGATCTCAGTTATTATGGAAGTTCGTGCTCTTAATCCCTATACAATAACCTCGACACGTAGGGCAGTATGTTTTTCTTTGATTCATCAATGGGTGAGATTTACATGTAATTAAATCAACAAACTCGATGAGTTGGGAAGTAGTGCTGTCTCTATGGTGTGCTGTTGATTGTAGAAGGAATCCGTGTCCGTCATAGGTTGATGATGTCCCCTTGAGGAGCTCATAAGGATTATCATGTAAACCCTGCAGGTGGAATTTATTCCGGTATGATAATGAGGTTGAGTGGTACTACTCTTGGATGAGATATTAATTAATTGAGTTGTCAGTAACTTAAATTAATTAATGGACATTGTATATCTTAAACATGGGGAGACTAACGGGCTCATAATAAGAAGGAGCCCAAAACGTAATTTTGGGATTAGTACGGTAGTGCAGTAATAATATTTTAGTGGAATATATTATTATTATTGGACTTAAGTATAAGCTTTGGGCTAAGCTTGGATACTTAAGCCCAATGGAGGCCCAACCCAATTTCTCCTCCTGGTCCCTGCTGTAGCCCATGTATATAAGTCACCTCAGTTTGTTCTAAACCTAACTCTGCACCTAACATACGAGAGAGAGAGTGAACATCAGATTGAGTAGGTCTCATAGATCGTCGCCCACACGACGTCGAGATCGGACTTGGGACATACAGCAGAAGACCGGAAGGTCGTTTGCTGCTGCAGTTTGTCATGTTCCAAAATTCATATAAAATCGTACAGTTCTTCGATTTTGATGTATTATATACTGATGGAAAGCCGTCGAAGATAGGATCGTCTGAGCACAAAGATCACTTAATTCTGACATCAGAAAAGGAACTTATGGCTATTCTCGTGGGACTGCGCAGACTACCAGCGAGAATTCAACCTCTACATCAACCCTTGGTGAAAGGTAATGCGTTTCATGTTTACTTGCTTCCGCTACTTGTTAGAAATACATGGAACCCTAACGGGTCACGTTAACCAAACGATCGAGCGCCAACAATTGGTATCAGAGCTTCGGTTTCGTGGTGAAGCGTGACACGTTAGGCTAGGGTTTATGTGATTAATTTTTCGGAATTAGGATCACATGTTTAGGGTTTTGGTTTTATTGCGCAAACCATGAATATCCCTATGTGATATATACCCTGTATCATATCTATTCGTCCATGGTTGTGTGTGAGAGGATTCGACGAAAACTGTTCGTCAATTTCACATGCAAGGAAGAAAAAGAGGGCAAAAATTGAATCACGTTTTTGAGAGAAAATCCAGCGCAGTGATATTGCAGAGGCAATAACCGGAGTTTCAACGGTCGGATTGAGCTGTAATTTGGTCAGAACGTTCAGATCTTGTGGATTTACATTCTGAACGGTGGAGATCGAATTTGGAGCTTTTTCGTGCTAGGATTACGCTGAAAACAGAAGCAGATTTTTGGGCGATTCTGTTTTGCGCAGTCGAGGGAAAAGAGCCGTTTCTCACAAACTAACCGTGAGTTCGATCTGTAATTTGGTCAGCATTCAAACCTAATGGATGTACATTCTGAACGGTGGAGATCGAATTTGGAGCTATTTCTTGCTGGGATTACGCTGAAAACAGAAGCAGATCTTTGGGCGATTCTGTTTTGCGCAGTCGAGGGAAAAGAGCCGTTTCTCACAAAATAACCGTTGGATCGACCTGTAATTTGGACAGCATGTTCAGGACTTACAGTAATAGATTCTGGACGGTGGAGATTGGAATTTGAGAGTTTTACAGTTTTGAACTACGAACGACAGTTGGTGTAGTTTGGTGTTGCGCGTTGGGCTGAACTTGGTTTCATGCAAGTAGGCCCTTGGACAAGCGACAGTCCGGGCGAGGGGCGCTCGTCAAGGCACTTGGAGCGCTCCCTGACACGATTGGCGGTGGGATATGGCGATGGACGTCTTGGGGCACAAGCAATCCTGCTTGTTGCGTAAGGCATCGATTCCACAGTAGGAGTGTCGGACAAGACATTAAAATTTAGAGGCGTTTTTATTCCTAATATATATAACTGTCATAATTGATTTAATTGTCTATTATTGTTATATATATATGGATGCCTGATCTCTATGATTTATTGTCTTATATAGAAGCATGCTAGATTGCGTATTATATTTGGTATATTATATGCATGTATTGCTAGAGTGTTGGATAAGACATCCAATTTTAGGAAAACTAATTCCTAATATATAACTGCCATAATAGATTGTATATTATTGTTATATATGGATGTCGAATTAATTCCTAATATATGACTGCTATAATTGATTTAATAATCTATTATTGTCATATATGGATGTCGAATTAATTCCTAATATATAACTGCTATAATTAATTGTCTATTATTGTTATATATGGATGTTGAATTAATTCCTAATATATAACTGACATAATTGATTTAATTATCTATTATTGTTGTATATGGTTGCTCGTCGATATCGATGATTTCGATAATCTAGACGATATCGACGATCGATATCGATAGTTTTGGAATGTTGATAATCTTGATGTTTTTCGAATATTTGATAATCTAGTCGATATCTATGATTTTGATAATCTGGACGACATTGACGGTCGATATCGATGGTTTCGAAAATTGGACAATCTGGAAATTTCAAAATTTTTATAGTTTGGAAGTCTTTGCTGATATTCGTGCCTGATGGCGAACAATCGAATTCGCTGATATATAACTGTTAATGATTGATTTAATTATTAATTATTGTTATATATGTATGCATGACTCTCTGGGATTTACTGCCTCATGTGCCGTGATAGGAGCATGCTAGAATTGCGTATTTTATTTTATGAATATTATATGCATGTAAAAACCCTCAGTTTTAAATAACTAAGTGGGAGAGGGGATTGGTAATTAATTCCCGCGGCCTCCATTATTGGTTTGTTAGCAATGTGAATAAACTTGCGCGTCGGCATTAGAGCCTTCCTTCCCATCGGATGAGTTTATTCATGGATATTGCTGGAACAGGCTTCTTTAAAATTATGTTTGTAATGTGATGCACATGAACTTGCGCGTTGGCTTAGACCTTCCTCCCTATCGGATGAGTTCATGTGCGGATCACTGTACAGACTTATAATTGATGACTGTAGGAAGTTATCCGAGTGCGTGTGTACTTCTCCATCTGTAAGGCACATAAGCTTGGGCCGCGGACTTGGGGTCAAATAATGGTGTACACTTAGATGTAAATAATAAGTATCCTCCCCATCGGAGTCACTGCTTTTATTTGCATGGCTAAAGAGGAACCGACTATTAATTATTTTGTCATGAGGTTAGGTTGACAAATGAAATTAATGGGTAAAACCTTCTCTTGTAAATGTTCAGGTTTGTAAACATCCACACTATCGTGGCTTGCAGACTCACGGTGCTTGAGATGTCGGTGAATTTTAATTTTATATTATTTTGAGGGAATCAATATAAAAGGATAAAATTCGAAGATTTGATCGATGTATTTATTTATGATTCTCTGTAATTTCAAATAGTTTTATTTCACTTATGGTTGACTAAAAGAAATTATATTTACTGGTCCAAAATTAGATGATTAGAAAAGAATCTTGGATTTGAATTTTACTGCTTAAGAAAATATATGTGTTCTCACTAAAGGATGTTCTCATGATGCCTATTAAAGTCTCTAGTGAAGAGATGAGAAGTTTATAGAAATATGATGGTCTCATGTAACTCTTCGGATATTTGAGTAAGTTAAAAGGCGGTACATCATGATTGAATTTGATGAATGAATTGAAAAGCTTGGAGTAGAAATTGAAGGGAAACCTAGATCAATTTAATTCTCCGTAGATTGCCTAGATGTTTTGAGTAAGTTCCACCTGAATTACAAGAGCATGTATATGGTGGGAAACTTCTAACAAAACATGTGGTAAATGAAAGCCATTTTCATCATAATATGAACAAGTTTTATATCTTATTCACTAGCTGTTTAAACATGATTATTGATAGCATCTACTGACACGAAGTGTGTAGATACTGGAATCACTAAATGTTTATTACTAAGTGAGGATAAGATTGTTATGACATGGGTGAAACTACAAGAGTAGTCGCTATTGCAGTGGGAGTTGTTTATTTATCTTACGATATGAATAAATGTTTGATTTTATGAGATTGTCTTTATGTACGTTTTCATAGAAAGAATTTGATTTCGGTTTCTATGCATTTACGGATGGATACTCCATTTCATTTAAATGACATGGTCATAATAATGAAGGATGGAGCTGTAATCTGTTGAGGTATATTAGTGACAATTTGTAAACTCTTAAATCATGTTTATCCCCTGGATGCGACAAATAGTAATTAATAATGAGTCTTCTAATCTAGTAAGAGAAAGGTACCTTCGGAAATGAATTTCCCACCTTAATGGTGTGACGAATAGAAGGAATAGCACTCTTATGGTAGTGATTAGATAGATGATGAATTATTTGAAATTACTAAATTCATTTTATGGACATGCCCTAGAAACAGTAATTCGTATGAATGTTTGTCTGTTTGTGGGATATCCTAGAAAAATGAAGGATGATTTATTTAGTTCAAAAGATCGAAGAGTGATTGTTAACACAAACACTAGATTTTTTGGAAAAAGGACTATGTAATAAATCAAATACCCATGTATAAGTTGTTCTAAAGAAAGTGAGAGGAAAACACAAAGTATTAGTACCAGGTGTACAAGAGGATATACCACAAGGTAAACTGCAACGCTTGTCACGTCTGATACACAATTGCTTGTAGTGTCTTGTCGTAGTGGTTGGTTGTTCGACAACCTGTAAGATACGTGTTTTGGGAGTGTCGTGAGACTTGATCCCTAGTAAACATGGATGGACCTACAGAAACGACGAAGCACTACAAGATAGAAATGCAGAATCTTAGTAAGATGCAATGAATGTTTAAATAGAATCAATAGATTCTAAATAAGATCTGGATGATTGTAGAACCACGGATGGTGTGAAAACCATTGGAAGTGGTCAAACAAAATAAAAGAGGATCATACGGTAAGGTGAAAACCTTGGAAGTAAAGCTTGTTGGGAAAAGGTATACTCAGAAAGAAAGGGTTCGATTATGAGAAAACCTGTTCGCCAGTAGCTGTGCCTATATTGATCCGGATTCTTTTATATGTTGCTACTCATATGGAATATGAGGGATAGCAAATAGATGTCAAGACAGCTTTCCTGATTGGAAGTCTTGAGGAAAACATCTATGTGAAGCAACCAGAGTGATTCATTGCAAAGGGCTAAGAGCATTGTGATAGGAAGCTTAAAAGTGTCCATCGATGGACTAAAGCAAGCTTCAAGATCATGAAACATCCGTTTTGATGAGGAAATCCAAAGATATGGATTTATTCAATGCGCGGATGTGTCTTGTGTATTGAAAAGAGTGATGGAAACGTGGTGGTATTACTTGTACTATACATAGATATTATCTTGCTCATTGGAGACAATGAAAGAGTATTATCGGGCGTATGGGGTATGGTTAATAAAGCGGTATAAGATGAAGGACTTAAGAGGAGCAAAAATATCCTTTTGATCACGGTAATACGGATCACAAGAAAGGATGTTATGCTTATCTCAAGCTTCATGAAATGATACAATCCTTACTCGTTTTAGCATGTGACTTTATCTAAGGAAATGTGTCTTGAGACACAAAAGGAAGATAAAGGAGATGAAAGCAGTTCCTTATGCTTCGATAAATGAGGAAGCCTAATCTAAGGAATGCTATACATGAGTATGGATATCTGTTTTGCTAAATGCATGAACAGTGGGTATCAACGTAACCTGGAACAAGAATGATGAGCTGTGGTAAGACATATATGAAGTGCCTGAGAAGGACTGGAAATTATATGTAAGCTTACTGGACAGATTCACTGCTTCTTGTGGATTACGTAGATTCAGATTTTTTAGTCAGATTGGACGGCAGTAAATCCACCTCAAGGTTATGTGTTTAATTTTAGGAAGTTGAGTCATAATGTGGAGGAGTGTTATATAGAAATGTATTTCAGACTTCGGACTCCATATGGAAAGATGATAAATTGGAGCCTATGAGGCAACCAATGTATCTGTATGACTTTAGAAACTTCATGATGGACTTTGATGTGATTCTAAGTTTGCCCAAGGTTATCACAATTTATATTGATGATATTGGTGCAGTTGCAAACTTGAAGGAATCACAAGTCCATAAGGCAATTAAACACATGGAGCGCAAGTACCACCTGTTACGAGAAATCGTATGATGAGGGGAAGGTTGTTGTTGCCTAGATTGCATCGGATGATGACCTAGTAAATCCATTTACAAGGACATTCAGGCGAGAGCTTTTAATGGTCGTGTAGTGGGAGTGGGAATCAGATGTATGGCAGAAGACATGACAGCATAGTCTTTTAGTATAAGTGGGAGATTGTTGGATTGTATACTAAAAGTCTAGCTTTTTGTATGAACAATATTATAATAATTAATTTGAAATGAGAATCATATGATCAAATGATTGCATCTTATAATTTATTTATATGTTCGATGCAATAGTCCACTTACTTTATATTGTAGATAATATGTTGTGCGACAACACGCGGAAGATCATATTATCGGTTTCCTTATAAAGTATAAACAGATGCTCACAACTGAGATAGACGGGGACTCTCTATCGGGATGGTTGTAGTGTGGTTTGGTATTAGCTTGTCTTGGCTATAGAATCACATTAGTGCACTTGTGTGTATTGAGCAGGACCGCTTGAGATCGTTCGACTTATACTGACTTATAGGAGAACTTGATCTCAGTTATTATGGAAGTTCGTGCTCTTAATCCCTATACAATAACCTCGACACGTAGGGCAGTATGTATTTCTTTGATTCATCAATGGGTGAGATTTACATGTAATTAAATCAACAAACTCGATGAGTTGGGAAGTAGTGCGTCTCTATGGTGTGCTGTTGATTGTAGAAGGAATCCGTGTCCGTCATAGGTTGATGATGTCCCCTTGAGGAGCTCATAAGGATTATCATGTAAACCCTGCAGGTGGAATTTATTCCGGTATGATAATGAGGTTGAGTGGTACTACTCTTGGATGAGATATTAATTAATTGAGTTGTCAGTAACTTAAATTAATTAATGGACATTGTATATCTTAAACATGGGGAGACTAACGGGCTCATAATAAGGAGCCCAAAACGTAATTTTGGGATTGGTACGGTAGTGCAGTAATAATATTTTAGTGGAATATATTATTATTATTGGACTTAAGTATAAGCTTTGGGCTAAGCTTGGATACTTAAGCCCAATGGAGGCCCAACCCAATTTCTCCTCCTGGTCCCTGCTGTAGCCCATGTATATAAGTCACCTCAGTTTGTTCTAAACCTAACTCTACACCTAACATACGAGAGAGAGAGTGAACAGCAGATTGAGTAGGTCTCATAGATCGTCGCCCATACGACGTCGAGATCGGACTTGGGACATACAGCAGAAGACCGGAAGGTCGTTTGCTGCTGCAGTTCGTCATGTTCCAAAATTCATATAAAATCGTACAGTTCTTCGATTTTGATGTATTATATACTGATAGAAAGTTGTCGAAGAGAGGATCGTCTGAGCATAATAATCACTTAATTCCGACATCAGAAGAGGAACTTATGGCTATTCTCGTGGGACTGCGCAGACTGCCAGCGAGAATTCAACCTCTACATCAACCCTTGGTGAAAGGTAATGCGTTTCATGTTTACTTGCTTCCGCTGCTTGTTAGAAATACATGGAACCCTAACGGGTCACGTTAACCAAACGATCGAGCGTTTACAATTTCTAGATTAGTCGGGTAGGAGTTGTATAGTTTTTTCAAAAGTCTTCCTTTACTATTTCTAGATCACTCGAGTAGGAGTTCCACAGCAAGGTTGGTCGGTTGGTCGATCTGGTGATTGGTTAATAGTTCCAATGTCTACCGACCCATATATCATCGATCGATCGCCTGTAAACTTGATAGTGACATTACTGTTTATCACGTCTATTTTCCAAAGGTCTCCTTTTGCTATTTGTCAATCAGTCGGTAGGAGTTCTACAGTAGGGTTAATCGGTTGGTCGGTCTAGTGGTCGGTTAATAGTTCCAATGTCTATCGACCCACATATCATTGACCGATCGCCCAATAAACATGATAATAAGATTACATTTTACCGCGTCTATTTTTCAAAGGTCTTCCTTTGCTATTTCTAGATTTGTCGGGTAGGAGTTCTAAAGTTTATCCAAAGATCACCCTTTGCTGTTTCTAGATAAGTTGGGTTGGAGTTACACAGTAGGGTTGGTCAGTTGGTTGGTCTGGTGGTCAGTTAATAGAACCAATGTCCACCGACCCACATATCATTGATAGATAGCCTATAAACTTGATAGTGAGATTACTTTTTATCACGTCTATTTTCCAAATGTCCCCTTTGCTATTTCTTGATCAGTCAGGAATGAGTTCTACAGTAGGATTGATCGATTGGTCGATCTGATGGTTAGTTAATAGTTCCAATGTCTACCAACTCACATATCATCGACCGATCGCCTAGTAAACTTGATAGTGATATTACTTTTAATCACGTCTATTTTCCAAAGGTTCTCCTATGCTATTTCTCGATCAATCGGGTGGGAGGTCCCCCTTTGCTATTTCTAGATTAGTCGGGTAGGAGTTCCACAGTTAGGTAACTCGGTTAGTCAGTCAGGTGGTCGGTCAATAGTTCTGACGTCTGTCGTCCTGCATATCATCGATCGATCACCCAATATACTTGATAATGAGATTAATTTTTAACACGTCTATTTCCAAAGGTCTCCATTTGTTATTTCTAGATCAGTCGAGTAGGAGTTCCATATTACGGTCGGTCGGTTGGTTGGTGAGGTGATCGGTTAAAAGTTCCAACCTCTACAGATCCGCATATCATCGACCGATCGCCTTGTAACGTAATAATGAGATTAACTTTTAACGCGCCTATTTTCCAAAGGTCTCCCTCTACTATTTCTAGATCAGTTGGATAGCAATTCTATTGTAGAGTTGGTCGGTTTAGTGGTTGGTTAATAGTTCCAATGTCTACCGTCCCACATATCATCGACCGATTGCCCTATATACTTGATAATGAGATTATATTTTATCGCTTCTATTTTTCAAAGGTCCCCCTTTGCTATTTCAAAATCAGTTGGCTAGGAGTTTGAAATAGGGTTGGTCAGTCTAGTGGTCGATTAATAGTTCCAATGTCTACTGAGTCACATATCATCAACCGAACGCCTTGTAAACTTGATAATGAGATTACTTTTTACCAAGTATATTTTCCAAAGGTCCCCCTTTGCTATTTCTAGATAAGTTGGGTAAGAGTTCTACAGTAGGGTATATTGGTTGGTCGGTCTGATGGTTGGTTAACAGTTCCAATGCCTACCGACCCACGTATCTTTGATCGATCGCCCAGTAAACTTAATAATGAGATTACTTTTTATCGCGTCTACAGTAGTGTTGGTCGATTAATGAGATTACTTTTTATCGCGACTATTTTCCAAAGGTCACCCTTTTTTGTTTCTAGATCAGTCAGTTAGGAGTTCCATAGTAAGGGCAGTTGGTTGGTCGGTCAGGTGGTCGATTTATAGTTTCAAAGTTTACCAACCCACATATATCATCGACCGATCGCCCTATATACTTGGTAATGAGATTATTTTTTAACACGTCTATTTTCCAAAGATCTCCCTTTACTATTTCTAGATCAGTCGGGTAGGAGTTCTACAGTACGGTCAGTTGGTTGGTCAGTTAATCGGTTAATAGTTCCAACCTCTACCGACCCACATAACATCAACCAATCGCCCAGTAAATGGGATAAATAGATTAATTTTTAATATATCTATTTTTCATATGTCCCCCTCAGCTATTTCTAGATCAGTCGGGTAGCAATTCTATAGTAGAGTTACTCATTTGGTCGGTCTGGTGGTCGGTTAATAGTTCCAATTTTCTACCGAACCACATATCATCGACCGATCACCCTATAAGCTTCATAATGAGATTATATTTTATCGCGTCTATTATTTAAACTTCTCCCTTTGCAATTTCTAAATCAGTCGAGTAGGAGTTATATAGTTTATCCAAAGGTCCCTCTTTGCTATTCACAAATCTGTTGGGTAGGAGTTCCACAGTAGGGTTGGTCGGTTGGTTGGTCTGGTGATCGGTTAATAGTTCCAATGTCTATCGACCCACATATGATCGATTGGTCACCACATATCATTGATTGGTCACCCTATAAACTAACAGTGAGATTACATTTTATCGCGTATATTTTTCAAAGGTCTCCCTTTGCAATTTCTAGATCTGTCGGGTAGGAGTTGTATAGTTTTTTCAAAGGTCTCCCTTTACTATTTCTAGATCAATCGGATAGGAGTTCCACAACAAGGTTGGTCAGTTGGTCGATCTGGTGATCGGTTAATAGTTTCAATGTCTACCAACCCACATATCATCGACCGATCGCCCAATAAACATGATAATAAGATTACATTTTACCGCGTCTATTTTTAAAAGGTCTCCCTTTGTTATTTCTAGATTAGTAGGGTAAGAGTTCTAAAGTTTATCCAAAGATCACCCTTTGCTGTTTCAAGATAAGTCGGGTTGGAGTTACACAGTAGGGTTGGTCGGTTGGTTGGTCTGGTAATCGGTTAATAGAACCAATGTATATCGACCCACATATCATTGATCGATCACCTATAAACTTGATAGTGAGATTACTTTTTATCACGTCTATTTTCCAAAGGTCTCCTTTGCTATTTCTTGATCAGTCGGGAATGAGTTCTACAATAGGGTTGATCGATTGGTCGATCTGATGGTTGGTTATTAGTTCCAATGTCTACCGACCCACATATCATCGACCGATCGCCTAGTAAACTCGATAGTGATATTACTTTTACTCACGTCTATTTTCCAAAGGTTCTCCTTTGCTATTTCTCGATCAATCGGGTGGGAGGTCTCCCTTTGCTGTTTCTAGATTAGTCGGGTAGGAGTTCCACAGTTAGGTAAGTCGGTTAGGCAGTCAGGTGGTCGGTCAATAGTTCTGACGTCTGTCGTCCTGCATATCATCGACCGATCACCCAAAATACTTGATAATGAGATTAATTTTTAACACGTCTATTTTTCTAAGGTCTCTATTTGCTATTTTTAGATCAGTCGAGTAGGAGTTCCATATTACGGTCGGTCAGTTGGTTGGTGAGGTGATCGGTTAAAAGTTCCAACCTCTACTTGATGGCAATTGGATCGTGCGGTTCAACGTGATCCGTTAGGATAAACAGGCAAACAAATCAGCGGAAGCAAAAATAATCGTTTACCGTACTTCTGGGTCGATGTAGAGGATGAACAGCAGTGAAGAACACCTCTGATCTTCTACTGTATATCCCAAAGTCAACTCTAGTGTTGGGTGGTCAACAATCCCCAGAGTTATCTCATTCTGCTCTCTGTTTTCTCCCGTGTGTCAAAAGAGGCACAAACTTAGGTTTAACAGGAACTGAGATGACTTATATACTTGGGCTACAGCAGGGACCAGGAGGAGAAATTGGGCTGGGCCTCAATTGAATTTAATTAACCAAGCTTAGCCCAAAGCTTTTAATTAAATCCAATAATAATAATATAGTCCACTAAAATATTATTACTGCACTACCCGTCCAATCCCAAAATTATGTTCTAGGCTCCTTCTTATTATAAGCCCGATGGTCTCCCCATGTTTAAGAAATACAATGTCCATTAATTAATTAAGTTACTGACAACTCAAATTAATTAATATCTCATCCGAGAGTAGTACCACTCAACCTTATTATCATGCCGGAAATTAATCCACTTGCAAGATTTACATGATAAACCTTATGAGCTCCTCAAGGGGACATCATCAACCTATGACGGACATGGATTCCTTCTACAATCAACATCACACCATAGATACAGCACTACTTCCCAACTCACCGAGTATATTGATTTAATACTTATAAATCTCACTCATTGATGAATCAAAGAAATACATACTGCCCTACGTGTCGAGGTTATTGTATGGGGATTAAGAGTACGAACTTCCATAATAACAGGGATCATGTTCTACTATATAGTCAGTATAAGAAGAACGATCTCAGGCGGTCCTGCTCAATACACACAAGTGACTAATGTGATTCTATAGCCAAGACAAGCTAATACCAAACCACACTACAACCATACCGATAGAGAGTCCCCGTCTATCTCAGTTGTGAGCATCTGTTTATACTTTATAAGGAAACCGATAATATGATCTTCTGCGTGTTGTCGCACAACATATTATCCACAGTATAAAGTAAATGGACTATTGTATCATGCATATTAAATAAATTATAAGACGCAATCATTTGATCAATGATTCTCATTTCAAATATTGTTATGACATTGTTCATACTAAAGCTAGACTTTTAGTATACAATCCAACACTACTAACCCGCATGTCATCGATCGGTCGCTTGTAATGTAATAATGAGATTAACTTTTAATGCGCCTATTTTCCAAAGGTCGGTCAAGTGGTCGATTAATAGTTCCAATGTCTACCGAGTCACATATCATCAACCGATCGCCTTGTAAACTTGATAATGAGATTACTTTTTAACAAATGTATTTTCCAAAGGTCCCCCTTTGCTATTTCTAGATAAGTCGGGTAGGAGTTCTACAGTAGGGTATGTTGGTTGGTCGGTCTGATGGTCGATTAACAGTTCCAATGCCTACCGACCCACATATCTTCGATCGATCACCTAGTAAAGTTGATAATGAGATTACTTTTTATAGCGTCTACAGTAGTGTTGGTCGGTTAATGAGATTATTTTTTATCGCGACTATTTTCCAAAGGTCACCCTTTGTTTTTTCTAGATCAGTCGAGTAGGAGTTCCATAGTAAGGGCAGTTGGTTGGTCGGTCAGGTGGTCAATTTATAGTTTCAATGTTTACCAACCCACACATATCATCGACCGATCGCCCTATATACTTGGTAATGAGATTATTTTTTAACGCGTCTATTTTCCAAAGGTCTCCCTTCACTATTTCTAGATCAATCGGGTAGGAGTTCTACAGTACGGTCAGTTGGTTGGTCAGTTAATTGGTTAATAGTTCCAACCTCTACCGACCCACATAACATCAACCAATCGCCCAGTAAATGGGATAAATATATTAATTTTTAACGCATCTATTTTTCAAATATCTCCCTCAGCTATTTCTAGATCAGTCGGGTAGCAATTCTATAGTAGGGTTAGTCATTTGGTTGGTCTGGTGGTCGGTTAATAGTTCTAATTTTCTACCGAACCACATATCATCGACCGATCACCCTATAAACTTCATAATGAGATTATATTTTATCTCGTCTATTTTTTAAACTTCTTCCTTTGCTATTTCTAAATCAGTCGGGTATGAGTTATATAGTTTATCCAAATGTCCGTCTTTGCTATTTTTAAATCTGTTGGGTAGGAGTTCCACAGTAGGGTTGGTCAGTTGGTTGGTCGGTTGGTTGGTCTGGTGATCGGTTAATAGTTCCTATAATGTCTTGCCTCAACTTTTAAAAGCCCAAAATAATTTATTTATCTTTGGCCCAAACCTTATAATATATCAGCCCCAAACTAGAATTTGTTTTTAGAGCCCAAAATCTATTTTATTATTATTAGCCCAACTAGAATTTGCTTTTAGAGCTCAAAATCTATATATTTATTTTTGGCCCAAAGTCTAACTCACTTAAATGGCTTAATCTATTAATAGCCCAGCCCATCAATAGCCCCAACAATATATGTCAAAAATAGAATAAAAAGGAGAAAGGAAGATAAGAAATAAGAAAGGGCTTCTAGAACATCCAAGAGGGGGAAAGAAGAGAAAGGAAGAGGAGAAACCCTTGTGATCAAATTCTCCCATACAACTCTCATTTTAGTTGGTGTATAAGTGTGTTAAGGTAAGTAATATGTCAATTAAGCTTCCTTTCTCCATGATTTTGTGATTTTGTTGGGTTTCTTCCTAGTAAAGGGAAATTCGTATGCTTCTATTCGACCTACTTTCGACATAGCTATTGATCTTAGAAAGTTACAACTTTATTTCTATACGTAGCTGGATTCGTTAGCTTTCCGTAGCCACTTGAAAAACCTCAATCCGATTTTTCTACAATTAGTTATGAAGTTTTTCGTAAACTGCCTCTAGGTGATTCGCAGCCACTGTCCGAACTGATTTTGGCATATCTATTGCCCTCAGAAATTTGAAAACTCAATTTCTGTATGTAGCTGAGTTTGTTAGCTTTCCGTAGCCACTTGAAACGCCTCAATCCGAGTTATATTCAATTAGTTATGATTTTTTTCGTGAACTGCCGCAGGCTGGAAAATTTCAGAATTTGTTATGTCAAATTCAAATTTATTTCCTATCGTTTCGTTTGAGAAATGATATGAACCGGGTTATGTGAGACTCGGAGTTGGTGTTGAGGAGTTACGAGCTGCCCTTTATTTAATATCAATTCCTATGTATATTGATTTGTATTCATTTGCTTATCTACTTTTTAGGTAAAGATCAATCGTCGAAGGGCAAGGGAATAACTTCAGATTTCGGAGAGATTTAATCATGTCCTTGTGAGTTGATAATTTGGGAATGCCTTCTCTTGTGGGAAGTGTGGACCCTTGACAAGTTTGCATTCATTTTCTTTACTTAATTGATAAGAAAATTACTTGGTGATGTGTTATGTGGTAAAGGGGCTGATTGGCTCAATTGCTCTAGGTTGAGCCTGATTGGCATGATATGGTCCATTAATTATCTTATATTATTTCATATAGAGTCCTGTCAGCCATGTATTACGGGTATTGTTTGTTTTAATTTATAGAGCCTTGCTGGCTCGATATATGATATCATTTGTTGTGAAGTATTTGAGGATTAATCTATTGATAATCTTGTGACTTGAGTTGTTATGCATTTGATGATTTATATGCATACCTGGTACCAAGGTTAAGTAGCCCGAATTGGTCACGGTTCGGGTGAGTTGGAGCGACATTGATTAAGTAACCCGAATAGTCGCGGTTCGGGTGAGTTAGAGTGACAAACTAATCGCCCGTGGCTTGGCAAACCTGGGTGAGTTAGATCTAACGAGGCACCTGTCCATTTGCCAAATATTGATACTCTGGAAGGTGATCGTTAGATGGAATAGCCTATTATAGGCTCAGTCAACGTCACCGGTGTGGGACACGCATGTTATATATGTTTACATGTTTTAACATTTCAAGGATCTCATTGATATTAAATTGTGGTACTTAGTATATGTTGAGAAAGAGCATTAACCTTCATTTTGTCTAGAGTAACAGTGACGGGCTTGGACTGACTCTCGACGGAGAGCTCAGTTCGAGAAGTATATTGGCTACCCACGCGTATTTTATGTGTTAACATGTTGTTTGAACTAAATGTGTTATTTTTTTAAATGCGTATAGAGATTTTATTTTCATTAATTTGTATATTGTGTAAGAAATACTTGATGTGGAATGCAAATGTTGGATTTTAAGTTATAAGTCATGAACGTGAGTACATACTTCGTATAAGGGTTGGCGTGATCGGCTTATCACCTCACTGAGCTAGTGGTTTTGCTCACCCCCCACCATTCCTTTCCTTTTCAGGCGGTTGATATCTTTTGGTTGGAGGTTTGCCTATCTTTTACTCGTCATCCAATCAGTGCTTGGGTACTCTTCTTTTTGTGTATAAATTGGCGAATCCATTGGTGAGATTGTATAGTTCATATCTGGTACCCCTTGATGTTTTTTTACTTTCGCGATGTTATATCGCTTGTGTATATTTTTCTTCAGACCGAGTTACATCATTGTATTTTGTTCCTTTGTAAATCTTTGGTGGTATGTTATGAAAATGATGTCCTCGGGTAGTACTCGTTATCATCAGTTGTTCTGTCCTACAGGTATTTGATAGCAAGCCTTATGTTTTCTATAAATTTTCGGAGTGGAGTGCACCCATTCCATAAAATTTATGGTTAACGTGGCGGTTGTCGCGTTCTGTCTACGGTCGGGGTGTGATAACTTTCTTGGTATCAGAGCCAGGTTATATGAGTCTCATTCTCTTTGAGTCGAGCCAATGGATCGAATTTTGTTTCTATGTCCTTCTAAGGTATCGTATTACCTTGATGTTTACAATGCATTTTTCTTTCAGTCTTTATGGCACCTCCAGTTCGACGTCGAGGATGCACCCCTCGTGATCCTTCGAGTCCTCGAGGACATGTTTCTTCTGATCATGTTGTTCATCCGATTTCTACGGACCCTATCAATTCTGATCATAGGGTGTCGGTTACCCAGGTAGAGCAACCACGAGCTCAGTTGCGTGTTAAGCACATGATGACACCAGAGCAGTACAAGTTGTATTATGATCACATTCGAATACATGGTGTTCCACCAACTGCAACGGTTCCTACGACTACGACTGTCACTGAGGATGTTATTCGCGCTAATGAACCGATTCAACCCACATCCAATGTCCCAGTTTCTACCCCAGGAATGGCTTTAGGAGGTTCTACTTCTCGAGGTGCACTTTTTATACCTGATTTGGTGAAAGCAGTTGAGAGCATGGGAACTTCAAAATTTGACGGTGCAAGAGATGCTTCTAAAGCGGGCGCATGGTTAAAGGAGATTACAGAGACCTTTGATACCCTGATGATTGAAGAATGTTATCGTGTGGTCATTGCGACCAAGCTATTAGGCCCAGACGCACGACGATGGTGGAAGAATCTAAAGGAGACAACTTCTATTACTATTACGTGGCCTATCTTTGTGGAACGATTCAAAGATCGATACTTCTCTCAGTACATCAAGGATCAGAAGAGGAAAGAGTTCTTCAACCTCTTTCAAGGCACTATGTCGGTCGTGGATTACGAAAGTAAGTTTCTTGAATTATGAGAATTTGCTCCGGAGTCATATACGACGAGAGACTTATGCAAGAGATTTGAAGATGGTCTTAATCTAAATATTCGAGATCGCATCAAGTTTGGAGACAAGTACGAGAGTCTTGACGAGCTCGTAGAAGAAGCTCTAAGGGTAGAAGGTTTAGTTCAAGCGAGACATAAGCTTGCAGAGCGAACTCAAAAGAAAAGGCAAGGTGATGTGCTATCGCCGGCACCCAAAAATAATACTTATAAAATTTTCAAACAAATCCACTAAAATATAGTAGGCTGAGTACGGGTCGAACCCAAGGGAGTAATTGAATTTAAATTAAATTTATGTTTTTCAAATGAGTAACCGGAGGGGGGGTTTGGATTGAATTAACAACTAATAAACATGAAAATAATTAATTAAAATAATAGAACAAATAAAATAACAACCTAGTCCAAGGATTTGATCCCCTCCCATATCCTAATTCATAAAATCGCAAGAATTAAACATGCAAACAATTATACAAACTCAAATCCCTAGGCTAATGGTACGACCAAATTAACTCGAATGTTCTTAAGATCATCAATTAGGGTACGACAACTAAATTGAACTATTTACGAGTGACCCTATGGATTCGAACTCGCAAATGCATTAAGACTCCAAACATAGAATTACTAGGCTACAAAAACCAGCTAGGAATCATACAACCTAGATACTATTACACCTAGAGGGAATTATCTCTATTTGCTTCTTAATTCACTTCTCACAACAATTACGGATTGTGGATCACGAAATAGGGTTAAATAATTAAATAATTAAATTAGATGGCCAGACTAAAATAATTATCAAAGTGCTATTAAGAACATCAAAGCATGTAATAGAATAAATTTATATAAAAGTTGGCAATATAAAATTCAAAACAATTAAAATAAATAATTCATGGGAGGTTCACAAACCTCGGACTAGAAATGAAATTACATAATCAAAATTAAAATCAAAATAAATTAGAACATAAAACCGTGTTCTTCATGGTGGAACTCCTTCTCTAATCTGCGTTCCCCAATTTGTCTTCTCCTTCTGCCTTCCCGGATGATGTTGCGTATGTGATGATGATCCCAGAAATAAATAAAATATCTTCCCTAAATATATGTGTCTTGATCCCTAAGTAATCTGCTTGATCTCTTTCCTTATCTGTTTCTTCCAAAAATATCTCCAGAATCTCTTCTTTTCCTTAATTATCTTGGTCAAATCTTTAATTTTCCTGCAATCAAAATTATTGTAACGGTCCCACAAAATATTTATTTCAATTTTGGCCTGTTTCAATAAGAAATAAAATAATTAAGGTTCAACTATGAAAAATATAAATAAGTCGTAATTACACTAAATAATTCACAACTCACGCGTAAAGAAGTGAATTTAATCCAAAATAATCGTGTAAAATTACGACTTATCAAACTACCCACACCTAAATCTTTGCTTGTCCTCAAGCAAAACAAGAGCAAGACAAAGCATAGGAAAAATGATAATCATTTTCAAGTGATAGCAAAACAATGACACTTCCAATAGAGATCAAACAAGATACACCAAATACAAATGAGTGGTAGAATGTTTCACAAATATTTGCAACTTATGTAAGATAAAGAAGTTAAGAATTCATGGCCTCACAATGGTTTCACTCAATAACGCTCAAGTATATAAGTGGGTAGCAAAACACTCAAAATTAAACAAGACAAGACATTACCATAAGCTTGCTCCCAAATCAAATCTCCACCAAGTTCAATAAGCATTGCGCAAATATCAAAAGGACTTTTAAATGGTTGTAATGAGGCTTGGGATAAGGTAGGATGAAAAGGATTAGAAATGCTAAATTTACCACTTTGCAAATATGTACATCAAGAAAGAACATCAAAATGATGCATCATGCCATTCTCAATTTCTTCCACATCCACTCCTTCATTTTCTTTTGATAAATCTCTGAATTTTATCAACACATCCAACTACCCACACCTATTTCTTCTCAAAATTTCGAAAAGCAGGGGCAACACTGAAGGGTTCAGTGTCACTTTCAGAAAAATTCAGCAACAAATTCCAGCTTTGTTCTTTTTTTTTCAACTCCAATTTCTTTTCTCTTATTTTTTTGCAACCATTAATCTTCCATTCTTCCTTTTCTTTTCTTTTTTTTTCTATCCTTTCTCCATTCTTTTTTTTTTTGCTTTCTCCATTTTTTTTCTTTCTCTCAACCATCATCTCCCCTTCATCATCAATTCAACCACCAAAAATATTTTTCAATGAATTCCACAATATGCAAAATAGTAAGGGGTTCAATCGGAAGAGTTCAAGAAAGAAAATGGAATATGGCTATTTTATATGTTCATTCATCAAAGAAAAGACTAGGCTCAAAGTGGCTCTCCTAAAAGATTTATATGATTAGGTAGGTAAAAAGAAGGCCAAAATACGGCTTGCCTAGGTGCCTTTATCATTTAATTACACATGCTCAAATGTAAGATCTCAAAATGTATTCAAAGAGCAAGTTCTAGAATGTACATATCAAGTCCAATTTGCACTCAATCAAGAAAAATATAGAGCTTATATAGATGATAGCTCTTCAAGGCTCAAAGCTCACAAGAATATGGATCATTTGCCATTAATTCTCAAACAAAAATTATTCCACATTCGTCACAAAAATAACAAGACAAATCCAACAACTCACAAGCAAAGGTACATCAAATCCAACTCTCTTGTCATGCCAAAAATTTCACATATCAAAGCACAATTTCACCATAAATCTAATACCAACTTCTCATGTGCACAAATGTAAAAATATGATTTCAAATGAAATACTATATGCACATCTAATTAAAATAAAATTGCAACTTCAAATACCACTCAATACACCAAACCTACCCACACCTAATCGTTTGCTTGCCCTCAAGCAAACAAACACAATAAAATTCAAAGGTAAATCAAGTGCAAGAGTGGAAAGAAGTCACCGGGTTAAGCTTCATTTTATTGACCACAAGTAGGAATTTTTCTCTTTTCTCCAAAAATGTCATCAACATAACGTGAAAATTAGCACACACCAAAAGAACAAGATTATTTATTAAGAAAATAAAATTAAAAATAAAAATAAGAACCTATGTTGGGTTGCCTCCCAACAAGCACCTTTTCTTAACGTCGTTGGCTTGACGTTCACTTCCCTTTCACGTGATAGGAGTAAAATATTCAAACCAATATAATGATCTTATTGGTTTGCGAGAAGTGTTCTCTCCCTTCAAAATTATATGGTTCTTGGTCAGCCTTAACATGTCAAGCTCCATAGAAAATTGTTTGATCACCTCAACAAAAGGATCTTCGATCTCATCAATGCGAAACACTTCAACCGTCTCATTTTCATGAGGATATCAACAACTTTTTCCAACCTGAAATGAGAAGAAAAAGTATCAGAACTGATGGACATTAATTCGGATGATATTACCTCGTTTTTGTTTTCATCAGAACTGACACGAAGGCATCAGTGTCAGTTTCCAGCACAAAATCTGTAGAATTTTCAGCATACTTATCCTCCTCAATTTTGGTCTCCATCTCAAAATTCTTGTCTTTGGTGGCCTCCTCATGATATTCCACTTGGTGTACACTTTGTTGTGCCACCATACATTCAACCTCGGTCCTTAATTTGCTACATCGGCACTCCAAACTCCAAAGACTCAATTGAGTTTTTTGTTGAAATAACAAATTACTAATTTCCATCCGGTTCAACAAGGACTCTAATGAAGCATTCGAACTTTGTTCATCTCCATTAAATCCATCATCTTCATAATAGCATTCACTATCATTGAAGGATTGAGGTCTATACTCATAGTAGTCACGCCTTTGATATTCGTAAGGTTGATTATGATAGTGGTCCACATATCGGGAATGATGAGGATTACGCCACCCTTGATTGTAAGTGTTGACATATGGTCGATCATTCCAATGTCTTTGTTGATTAGCACTCCAATATTCATCTCTTTGTCTCACTGCTAATCTATCAATCAAGGATGGTCAATCATGAGTGGTATGGAGTGTGGTTGCACAAACTCTACATGGTTGAATATTCCGACCATAATAACTATGATATTGATCCATTAGAAGCAAACCTACAAGGGGAGAAAGTGATTAAACTCGAAAAAATAAAAAAATAAAAACAGGGCAGACCTGACACTGAAGAGTTCAGTGTCAGTGCACTGCTGGAAAATTCGAAAAAAAAAAAATTCAACCAAATTCGGGATTACTCCCCGGCAACGGCGCCAAAATTTAATGTGCTGTCGCCGGCACCCAAAAATAATACTTATAAAATTTCCGAACAAATCCACTAAAATATAGTAGGAAGAGTACGGGTCAAACCCAAGGGAGTAATTGAATTTAAATTGAATTTATGTGTTTTCAAATGAGTAACCGGAGGGGGGTTTGGATTGAATTAACAACTAATAAACATGAAAATAATTAATTAAAATAATAGAACAAATAAAATAACAACCTAGTCCAAGGATTTGATCCCCTCCCATATCCTAATTCATAAAATCGCAAGAATTAAACATGCAAACAATTATACAAACTCAAATCCCTAGGCTAATGGTACAACCAAATTAACCCGAATGTTCTTAAGATCATCAATTAGGGTACAACCACTAAATTGAACTATTTACGAGTGACCCTATGGATTCGAACTCGCAAATGCATTAAGACTCCAACCATAGAATTACTAGGCTACGAAAACCATCTAGGAATCATACAACCAAGATCCTATTACACCTAGAGGGAATTATCTCTATTTGCTACTTAATTCACTCCTCACAACAATTACGGATTGTGGATGACGAAATAGCGTTAAACAATTAAATAATTAAATTAGATGGCCAGACTAAAATAATTATCAAAGTGCTATTAAGAACATCAAAGCATGTAATAGAATAAATTTATATAAAAGTTGGCAATATAAAATTCAAAACAATTAAAATAAATAATCCATGGGAGGTTCACAACCCTCGAACTAGAAACGAAATTACATAATCAAAATTAAATTCAAAATAAATTAGAACATAAAACTGTGTTCTTCATGGTGGAACTCCTACTCTAATCTGCGTTCCCCAATTTGTCTTCTCCTTCTGCCTTCCCGGATGATGTTGCGTATGTGATGATGATCCCAGAAATAAATAAAATATCTTCCCTAAATATATGTGTCTTGATCCCTAAGTAATCTTCTTGATCTCTTTCCTTATCTGTTTCTTCCAAAAATATCTCCAGATTCTCTTCTTTTCCTTAATTATCTTGGTCAAATCTTAAATTTTCCTGCAATCAAAATTATTGTAACGGTCCCACAAAATATTTATTTCAATTTTGGCCTGTTTCAATAAGAAATAAAATAATTAAGGTTCAACTATGAAAAATATAAATAAGTCGTAATTACACTAAATAATCCACAACTCACGCGTAAAGAAGTGAATTTAATCCAAAATAATCGTGTAAAATTACGACTTATCACAAGGGAGCGCAATTCCAGAAAATGCATTGAAGATGTATAGGGGTGTGGGATCTTCGCGTAGCGCACCTAATTCGGTATCCACTAGTTTTCCTTAGCCTCGAGAGCAGTTTAATAGAGGTGGGAGCAATGTCTCGGGATCGGTTGGTGCAAATCGCAAGTGCCAGAATTGCTTAAATTATCACGACGGCCCCTGCAAGGCTCCTCAGGTATGTTATCAGTGTCGACAACCGGGGCATATGCGAGGTTCTTATCCCCAGCTTACGGGAGCGAGTGGTCAGAGTTCTAGTCAGTCTCGTGGTAGACCAGTATATTCTACACCCAGAGATACTCGATCAGCAGCTGCCAGAGTACCTGATACCATAAGCGGCCCTAGCACTCGATCACCTATGCAAGGAAGGAATCAAACTAGAGTATTTCATATTTCCCAGGAAGAGGCTCGATCAGATCCGAAGGTTGTGACAGGTAATTTATAATTCGAGTATTTTTACATGCTTGATCTAACCCCTGCCTCGTTATGCCACTTGATTACGAATAGGACATTCGTAAGAAATTTTATCGTTCCGAACTTTTAACTCATAATCTTATGTAATCTTACTTCTTTAGGCCATGTGTCTATTGGAGACCACCAGGTCTATGCTTTATTTGATCCAGGTTCTGATAGGTCTTATATACGGGATGACCTTGCTGCGATCTTAAATTATCCTATCTCTCATTTGTCACCTGAGATCATAGTTCATACCCCTCTTGAAGAGCATCTAATTCGTGATTGGGTGTTCCTTGGTTGCCCATTGAAGATTAAGGATGTTATTCTAGAAGCTGAATTGATACCATTGCCTTTGATCGATCTCGATGTTATTCTTGGTATGGATTGACTTTCTTCTCATCATGTGATTCTCGACTGCCATGAGAAGCTTGTTATTTTCCGTAGACCAGGATACCTAGAACTTGTTTTTAAAGGTGAACTTCAAAAGAGACCACTCTCTTTTATTTCAATGTTGTCTGCGCATAAATTAATGCGCAAGGGTTGTGAGGCATTTTTGGCATTTGTCATCGACACTTCTCTTCCTGAGACTAAACTAGAGGACATCCCGATCGTGAACAAATTTTCTGATGTCTTTCTTGAAGACTTACTAGGAAAGCCTCCGAATCGAGAGATTGATTTTTCCATTGACGTACTTCCTGGAATCACACCTATATCGATTACTCCATATCGAATGTCGCTAGCTGAGCTCAAGGAACTCAAGACACAACTTGGGGAATTATTGGAGAAGGGGTTCATACGACCTAGCACATCTCTGTGGGGTGCTCCAGTTCTTTTTGTCAAGAAGAAAGACGGATCACTTCGCCTATGCGTCGACTACCGTCAGTTGAATAAAGTGATAATCAAGAACAAATATCCTCTTCCAAGAATCGATGATCTATTTGATCAATTGCAAGGAGCAACTGTGTTCTCAAAAATTGATTTGCGATCTGGTTATCACCAACTCAAGATTAGGGAATCTGATATCCCTAAGTCTGCTTTTTGAACCAGATACGGTCATTTTGAATTCTGTGTTATGCCTTTTGAACTAACAAATGCTCCTGCAACTTTTATGGATCTTATGAATCGGGTCTTTCGGCCGTACTTAGATTAGTTTGTCATCGTCTTCATTGATGACATCCTTATTTATTCTAAATCAGACGACGAGCACTTTCATCATCTAAGAATTGTTTTGAATGTTCTTAGAGAAAATCAGCTTTATGCTAAATTTTCGAAGTGTGAATTTTGGCTTCGTGAGGTAAGCTTTTTGGGTCATCGCATTTCTAAAGAAGGAATCTACGTCGATCCAGTGAAGATTCAAGCTATACTGAATTGGGAGTGTCCAAAGAATGTGAAAGAGATTCGTAGCTTTCTGGGATTAGCTGGATATTATCGACGATTTGTCAAAGACTTTTCATTGCTGGCTTCATCTTTGACTAAATTGACTCGGAAAGGGGTAAAATTTGAATGGAGTGAAGAGTGTGAGGAGGCATTTCAAGAATTGAAAAGACGACTCGTTTCAGCCCCTATTCTTGCTTAGCCAGACCCGGCAATTGAAGAATTTACCATTTATAGTGATGCCTCGCGACAAGGGTTAGGATATGTTCTAGTGCAAGTAGGAAAGGTTATTGCCTACGCTTCAAGGCAATTGAAGAAGAATGAAGAAAATTATCCCACACATGATTTGGAGTTGGCTGCAATCATCTTTGCGTTGAAAATATGGAGGCACTATCTTTATGGTGCAACTTGTAGAATTTTCACTGATCACAAAAGCTTAAAGTATATCACCACGCAAAAGGAACTCAACCTCCGGCAAAGGCGATGGATGGAGTTGATTAGTGACTATGACTTAGTCATTGATTATCATCCTGGCAAGGCAAATGTTGTTGCAGATGCTCTGAGTAGAAAGTCTTCTACCTCACTTGCTTCGATTCAATCTTCTTATCTTCCTATGTTGGAGCAGTTTAAATCTTTGCGCATTTCGCTCGATTGTGAAAAGTCTAATGATTCCGCTCTAATCGCCAAATTTGAGGTTCGACCTACTTTGTTCGAGCAAATTCGAGAAAGACAATCACATGATGTTCATTTACAACAGAAGATGGTGAAGCTAAAGCAAGGAAAAGAAACAGAATTTCAGATTTGGGATGACGGACTCCTTACTTTTAAAAATCGTGTTTGTGTTCCATCAGAACTTGAAATTCGAAGAGCTATTCTTGAGGAAGCCCATTCTTCATCTTATGCGATGCATCCTGGTAGTACCAAAATGTACAGAACGCTTCGGGAGCATTATTGGTGGCCAGGTATGAAATGGGACATTACTGAATTCGTATTAAAATGTTTATCATGCCAACAGATAAAAGCGGAACACCAAAAACCAGCCGGTATGCTTCAACCACTACCTATTCCTGAGTGGAAATGGGAGAACATCACGATGGACTTTGTTTCCGGTTTGCCTCGAACACAAAAGGGTCATGTCTCAATCTGGGTCATTGTTGATCGTTTGACGAAATCGGCACATTTCCTTCCGGTACACACCAATGACTCTTTAGAGAAACTTGCCAAGTTATATGTGGATGAAATCGTGAGATTGCATGGAGTACTAGTGTCAATCATATCTGATTGAGACCCACGATTCACTTCACATTTTTGGCCTAGTCTGCAAAGGGCGTTGGGTACAAAACTTCTATTCAGTACTTCGTTTCATCCACAGACTAATGGACAGTCAGAGAGAACTATACAGATGCTAGAAGACATGCTACATGCGGTGGTGTTGAATTTGGGAGGTAGCTGGGATAGGTACGTGACTTTGGTGGAGTTCGCTTATAACAACAGTTATCATTCAAGCATTGGAATGCCCCCATACGAAGCTCTTTATGGCCAAAAGTGTCGGACACCACTCTTTTGGGATGAGGTTGGCGAGAGACAAATCGAACAAGTAGAGCTTATCGAAGATGCAAAGGAAAAAGTACAACTTATTCGAGACAGACTTAAAGCAGCACAAGATCGACAGAAAAGCTATGCAGATAATAGGAGGCGCGAGTTGGAGTTTAATGTAGGAGACAAAGTGTTTCTGAAAGTTTCTCCGTGGAAGGGCGTGCTGCGATTCCACCATCGAGGAAAGTTAAGTCCGAGGTATATTGGCCCGTTTACGATCTTGCAAAGGATTGGTCGTGTCGCGTATCGACTTGAGCTACCATCAGAATTGTCAAAGATTGACGATGTCTTCCATGTCTCTATGCTTAGAAAATATGAACCAGATCCTTCACATGTACTCAAATGTCCCCCAGTTGCATTAAAGGAAAATCTATCGTACGAAGTCCAACCTGTTCAAATTGTAGATCGCCGAGAGAAAATGCTTCGTAATAAATCAATTCCTATGGTGAGGGTTCTATGGAGAAGTGATCGAATTGAAGAAGAAACATGGGAGCCAGAGTCTGTTATGCGTCAACAACATCCACATCTCTTTTCATCTCTAGGTACGTTTACGTTTCGAGGACGAAACTTTTTAGAGGAGGGGATACCTTATAATGTCTTGCCTCAACTTTTAAAAGCCCAAAATAATTTATTTATCTTTGGCCCAAACCTTATAATATATCAGCCCCAAACTAGAATTTGTTTTTAGAGCCCAAAATCTATTTTATTATTATTAGCCCAACTAGAATTTGCTTTTAGAGCCCAAAATCTATATATTTATTTTTGGCCCAAAGTCTAACTAACTTAAATGGCTTAATCTATTAATAAGCCCAGCCCATCAATAGCCCCAACAATATATGTCAAAAATAGAATAAAAAGGAGAAAGGAAGATAAGAAATAAGAAAGGGCTTCTAGAACATCCAAGAGGGGGAAAGAAGAGAAAGGAAGAGGAGAAATCCTTGTGATCAAATTCTCCCATACAACTCTCATTTTAGTTGGTGTATAAGTGTGTTAAGGTAAGTAATATGTCAATTAAGCTTCCTTTCTCCATGATTTTGTGATTTTGTTGGGTTTCTTCCTAGTAAAGGAAATTCGTATGCTTCTGTTCGACCTACTTTCGACATAGCTATTGATCTTAGAAAATTACAAACTTAATTTCTATACGTAGCTGGATTCGTTTGCTTTCCGTAGCCACTTGAAACACCTCAATCCGATTTTTCTACAATTAGTTATGAATTTTTTCGTAAACTGCCTCTAGGTGATTCGCAGCCACTGTCCGAACTGATTTTGGCATATCTATTGCCCTCAGAAATTTGAAAACTCAATTTCTGTATGTAGCTGAGTTTGTTAGCTTTCCGTAGCCACTTGAAATGCCTCAATCCAAGTTATATTCAATTAGTTATGATTTTTTTCGTGAACTGCCGCAGGCTGGAAAATTTCAGAATTTGTTATGTCAAATTCAAATTTATTTCCTATCGTTTCGTTTGAGAAATGATATGAACCGGGTTATGTGAGACTCGGAGTTGGTGTTGAGGAGTTACGAGCTGCCCTTTATTTAATATCAACTCCTATGTATATTGATTTGTATTCATTTGCTTATCTACTTTTTAGGTAAAGATCAATCGTCGAAGGGCAAGGGAATAACTTCAGATTTCGGAGAGAGTTAATCATTTCCTTGTGAGTTGATAATTCGGGAATGCCTTCTCTTGTGGGAAGTGTGGACCCTTGACAAGTTTGCATTCATTTTCTTTACTTACTTGATAAGAAAATTACTTGGTGATGTGTTATGTGGTAAAGAGGCTGATTGGCTCAATTGCTCTAGGTTGAGCCTGATTGGCATGATATGGTCCATTGATTATCTTATATTATTTCATATAGAGTCCTGTCAGCCATGTATTACGGGTATTGTTTGTTTTAATTTATAGAGCCTTGCTGGCTCGATATATGATATCATTTGTTGTGAAGTATTTGAGGATTAATCTATTGATAATCTTGTGACTTGAGTTGTTATGCATTTGATGATTTATATGCATACCTGGTACCAAGGTTAAGTAGCCCGAATTGGTCACGGTTCGGGTGAGTTGGAGCGACATTGATTAAGTAGCCCGAATAGTCGCGGTTCGGGTGAGTTAGAGTGACAAACTAATCGCCCGTGGCTTGGCAAACCTGGGTGAGTTAGATCTAACGAGGCACCTGTCCATTTGCCAAATATTGATACTCTGGAAGGTGATCGTTAGATGGATCAGCCTATTATAGGCTCAGTCAATGTCACCGGTGTGGGACACGCATGTTATATATGTTTACATGTTTTATCATTTCAAGGATCTCATTGATATTAAATTGTGGTACTTGGTATATGTTGAGAAAGAGCATTAACCTTTATTTTGTCTAGAGTAACAGTGACGGGCTCGGACTGACTCTCGACGGAGAGCTCAGTTTGAGGAGGATATTGGCTACCCAAGCGTATTTTATGTGTTAACATGTTATTTGAACTAAATGTGTTATTTTTTTAAATGCGTATAGAGGTTTTATTTTTATTAATTTGTATATTGTGTAAGAAATACTTGATGTGGAACGTAAATGTTGGATTTTAAGTTATAAGTCATGAACGTGAGTACATACTTCGTATAAGGGTTGGCGTGATCGGCTTATCACCTCATTGAGCTAGTGGTTTTGTACACCCCCCACCATTCCTTTCCTTTTCAGGCGGTTGATATCTTTTGGTTGGAGGTTTGCCTATCTTTTACTCGTCATCCGATCAGTGCTTGGGTACTCTTCTTTTTGTGTATAAATTGGCGGATCCATTGGCGAGATTGTATAGTTCATATCTGGTACCCCTTGATATTTTTTTTACTTTCGTGATGTTATATCGCTTGTGTATATTTTTCTTCAGACTGAGTTACATCATTGTATTTTGTTCCTTTGTAAATCTTTGGTGGTATGTTATGAAAATGACGTTCTCGGGTAGTACTCGTTATCATCAGTTGTTCTGTCCTACAGGTATTTGATACCAAGTCTTACATTTTCTATAAATTTTCGGAGTGGAGTGCACCCATTCCGTGAAATTTATGGTTAACGTGGCGGTTGTCGCGTTCTGTCTACGGTCGGGGCGTGATAGTTCCAATGTCTACCGACTCACATATCATCGATTGGTCACCCTATAAACTAACAGTGAGATTACATTTTATCGCGTATATTTTTCATAGGTCTCCCTTTGCAATTTCTAGATAAGTCGGGTAGGAGTTGTATAGTTTTTTCAAATGTCTTCCTTTACTATTTCTAGATCAGTCGGGTAGGAGTTCCACAGCAAGGTTGGCCGGTTGGTCGATCTGGTGATCAGTTAATAGTTCCAATATCTACCGGTCCACATATCATCGACTGATTGCCTGTAAACTTGATAGTGACATTACTGTGTATCACGTCTATTTTCCAAAGGCCTCCCTTTGCTATTTCTCAATCAGTCGGGTAGGAGTTCTACAGTAGGGTTAGTCGCTTGATAGGTCTGGTGGTCGGTTAATAGTTCCAATGTCTACCGGCCCACATATCATCAACCGATCGCCCAATAAATATGATAATAAGATTACATTTTATCGCGTCTATTTTTCAAAGGTCTCCCTTTGCTATTTCTAGATTAGTAGGTATGAGTTCTAAATTTTATCCAAAGGTCACCCTTTGTTGTTTCTAGATAAGTCGGGTTGGAGTTACACAGTAGGGTTAGTCGTTTGATTGGTCTGGTGGTCGGTTAATAGAACCAATGTCTACCGACCCACATATCATTGATCGATCGCCTGTAAACTTGATAGTGAGATTACTTTTTATCACGTCTATTTTCCAAAAGTCCCATTTGCTATTTCTTGATCAGTCGGGAATGAGTTCTACAGTAGGGTTGATCGATTGGTTGATCTGATGGTTGATTAATATTTCCAATGTCTACCGACCCACATATCATCGATGGATCGCCTAGTAAACTTGATAGTGATATTACATTTAATCACGTCTATTTTTCCAAGGTTCTCCTTTGCTATTTCTCGATAAGTCGAGTGGGAGTTATACGGTAGGGTTAGTAAGTTGGTCGATCTGGTGGTCGATTAACAATTCCAATATCTACCAACTCACATATTATCATCCAATCTCCCTATAAACATGATAATGAGATTACCTTAAATCGCGTCTATTTTCCAAATGTCTCACTTTGCTATTTCTATATTAGTCGGGTAGGAGTTCTTCAGTTTATCTAAAGGTCACCCTTTGATATTTCTAGATCAGTCAGGTTGGAGTTCCACAGTAGGGTTGGTTGATTGGTTGGTCTGGTGATCGGTTTATAGATCCAATGTCTACTGACCCACATATCATTGATCGATCACCTTGAAACTTGATAGTGAGATTAATTTTTATCTCGTCTATTTTCCAAAGTTCTCCTTTGCTATTTCTCGATCAGTCAGGAAGGAGTTCTTTAGTAGGGTTGAACGATTGTTCGATCTGATGGTCGGTTAATATTTCTAATGTCTACCGACGAACATATCATCGATCAATCGGCATGTAAACTTGATAATGAGATTAATTTTTATCGCGTCTGTATTCCAAAGGTAACTCACCCATTGTTATTTCTAGATCTATCGGGTAGGAGTCCTACAGTAAGGTTGGTCGATCGGTTGGTCGGTTAGTAGTTCCAATGCCAACCGACCCACATATCATCGACCGATCGCCTTGTAAACTTAATAATGAGATTACTTTTTATCACGTATATTTTCCAAAGGTACCCCTTTACTATTTCTAAATCAGTCGAGTAGGAGTTCTATAATAGGGTTGATTGGTTGGTCGGTCCAGTGGTCGGTTAACCGTTCAACGCCTACCGACCCACATATCATCGACAGATCACCCTGTAAACTTGATAATGAGATTTCTTTTTATCGCACCTATTTTACAAATGTTCTCCTTTGCTATTTCTATATCATTCGAATAAGAGTCCTACAGTAGTGTTGGTAAGTTAACGAGATTAGTTTTTATCGCGTCTATTTTTCAAAGGTCCCCCTTTTTTGTTTTTAGATCAGTCTGGTAGGAGTTCCATAGTAAGGTCAGTCGGTTGATCGGTCAGGTGGTAGGTTTATAGTTCCAACATTTACCGACCCACATATCATCGACCGATCACCCTATATACTTGATGATGAGATTATTTTTAGCGCGTCTATTTTCCAAAGGTCTGTCTTTACTATTTCTAGATCAGTCAGGTAGGAGTTCCACAATACGATTGGTCGGTCTGTAATTTAGGTGGTTGATTAATAGTTCCAACCTCTAACGACCCACATGTCATCAATCGATCATCTTATAAATGTGATAATGAGATTAATTTTTAACGGGTTTGTTTTCCATAGGTCTCTCTCAGCTATTTCTAGATCAGTCGGGTAGCGATTCTATAGTAGAGTTGGTCATTTGGTCTGGTGGTCGGTTAATAGTTGCAATTTCTACCGACCCACATATCATCAACCGATCGCCCTATAAACTTGATAATGAGATAACATTTTATCGCGACTATTTTTCAAAGGTCTCCCTTTGCTATTTCTAAATCAGTCGGGTAAGAGTTATACAGTTTTTCCAAAGGTCCCTCTTTGCTATTTACAGATCAGTCGAGTAGGAGTTCCACAGAAGGGTTGGTCGGTTGGTCGGTCTGATAATAGTTCCAATGTCTACCGACCCACATATCATCGACCGATCACCTTGTAAAGTTGATAATGAGATTACTTTTTATCACGAATATTTTTCAAAGGTCCCCCTTTGCTATTTCTTGATCAGTCGGGTAGGAGTTCTACAGTAGGATTGGTTGGTTGGTCAGTCTAGTGATCGGTTAACAGTTTCAATGCCTACCGATCCACATATCATAGACCATTCGCCCTATAAACATGATAATGAGATTACATTTTATCGCGTCTTTTTTTCAAAGGTCTCCCTTTGCTATTTCTAGATTAGTCGGGTAGGAGTTCTACAATTTATCCAAGGTCACCCTTTGCTATTTCTAGATCAGTCAGTTGGAGTTCCACAGTAGGGTTGGTCGGTTGGTTGGTCTGGTGGTCGATTAATAGATCAAATATCTACCGACCCACATATCATTGATCGATCGCCTTGAAACTTGATAGTGAGATTACTTTTTATCACATCTATTTTCCATAGGTCCTCTTTGCTATTTCTCGATCAGTCGGGAAGGAGTTCTACAGTAGGGTTGATCGATTGGTCGATCTGTCAGTGAATAGTTGCAATGTCTACCGACGAACATCTCATCGATCGATCGACCTGTAAACTTGATAATAAGATTACTTTTTATCGCTTCTGTTTTCCAAAGGTCACTAACCCATTATTATTCCTAGATCTATCGGGTAGGAGTTCTATAGTAAGGTTGGTTGATCTGTTGGTCGGTTAATAGTTCCAATGTCAACCGACCCACATATCATCGATCGATCACCTTGTAAACAAGATAATGAGATTACTTTTTATCACGTATATTTCCAAAGGTCCCCCTTTGCTATTTATAGATCAGTCGGGTAGGAGTTCTACAGTAGGGTTGGTTGGTTGGTCGGTCTAGTGGTCGGTTAACAGTTCGATGCCTATCGACCCACATATCATCGACAAATCGCCCTGTAAACTTGATAATGAGATTTCTTTTTATCGCGTTTATTTTCCAAATGTCATTTTTTGCTATTTCTAAATCAGTTGAATAAGAGTTCTATAGTAGTGTTGTTTAGTTAACGAGATTATTTTTTATCGCGTCTACTTTCCAAAAGTCCCCCTTTGCTATTTCTAGATCAATCGGGTAGGAGTTCCATAGTAAGGTTAGTTGGTTGTTTAGTCAGATGGTAGGTTTATACTTCCAACATTTATCGATCCACATATCATCGATCGATCGCCCTATACACTTGATGATGAGATTATTTTTTAACACGTCTATTTTCCCAAGGTCTCTCTTTACTATTTCTAGATCAGTCGAGTAGGAGTTCCACAGTACGAACGGTTGGTTTGTCAGTTAGGTGGTCGGTTAATAGTTCTAATCTCTAACGACCCATATGTCATCAACCGATCGCCCTATATACGTGATAATGATATTAATTTTTAACGCATTTTTTTATAAAATTCTCTCTCAGCTATTTCTAGATCAGTCGGGTAGCAATTCTACAGTAGGTTTGTCGTTTGGTCGGTCTGGTGGTCTGTTAATAGTTCTAATTTCTACCGTCCAATAAATCATCGATCGATCGCCCTGTAAACTTGATAATGAGATTACTTTTTATCACGTATATTTTTCAAAGATCCCCCTTTTTTATTTCTAGATCAGTCAGGTATGAGTTATATAGTAGGGTTGGTTGGTTGGTCGGTCTAGTGGTCGGTTAACTGTTCTAATGCCTACCGACCCATATATCATCGATCGACCGCCCTATAAACATGATAATGAGATTACATTTTATCGCATCTATTTTTCATAGGTCTCCTTTACTATTTCTATATTTGTCGAGTAGGAGTTCTACAGTTTATCCAAAGGTCATCCTTTGCTATTTCTAGATCAGTCAGTTGGAGTTCCACAGTAGGGTTGGTCAGTTGGTTGGTTTGGTGGTCGATTAATAGATCCAATATCTACCAACCCACATATCATTGATCGATCACCTTGAAACTTGATAGTGAGATTAGTTTTTATCACGTCTATTTTTCAAAGGTCCTCTTTACTATTTCTCGATCAGTCGGGATGGAGTTCACAGTAGGGTTGATCAATTGGTCGATCTGATGGTCGGTTAATAGTTCCAATATCTACCGACGAACATGTCATCCACTGATCGCCCTGTAACTTGATAATGTGATTAATTTTTATTGCGTCTGTTTTCCAAAGGTCACTCACCGATTGCTATTTCTAGATCTATCAAGTATGGTTCTACAGTAGGGTTGGTTGGTCTGTTGGTCGGTTAATAGTTCCAATATCTACTGATCCACATATCATCGACCGATCACCTTGTAAACTTGATAATAAGATTACTTTTTATCACGTATATTTTCCAAAGGTCCCCCCTTAGCTATTTCTAGATCAGTCGGATAGGATTTCTAAAGTAGGGTTGGTTGATTGGTCAGTCTAGTGGTCGGTTAATAGTTCAATGCCTACCAATTCACATATCTTTGACAGATCGCCCTATAAACTTGATAATGAGATTTCTTTTTATCCCGTCTATTTTCCAAATGTCCTCCTTTGCTATTTCTATATCAGTCGAATAAGAGTTCTATAGTAGTGTTGGTCAGTTAACGAGATTACTTTTTATTGCGTCTATTTTCTAAAGATCCCACTTTACTGTTTCTAGATCAGTCGGGTTGGAATTTCATAGTAAGGTCAGTTGGTTGGTCGGTCAGGTGGTCGGTTTATAGTTCCAACGTCTACCGACCCACATATCATCGATCGATCGCCCTATGTGCTTGATGATGAGATTATTTTTTATGCGTCTATTTTACAAAGGTCTCCCTTCAATATTTCTAGATCAGTCCGATAGGAGTTCCACAGTACGATCGGTCGGTTTGTCAGTTAGGTGGTTGGTTAATAGTTCTAACCTCTAACGACCCACATGTCATTAACCGATTGCCCTGTAAATATGATAATGAGATTAATTTTTAATGTATTTATTTTCCAAAGGACTCCCTCAACTATTTCTAGATCAGTCGGGTAGCAATTCTATTGTAGGGTTGATCATTTGATCGGTCTGATGGTCGGTTAATAGTTCCAATTTCTACCGACCCACATATCATCGATCGATCGCCCTATAAACTTGATAATGAGATTATATTTTATCACGATTATTTTTCAAAAGTCTCCCTTTGTTATTTTTAAATCAGTAGGGTAGGAGTTATACAATTTTTCCAAATGTCCCTCTTTGCTATTTACAGATCAGTCGAGTAGGAGTTCCATAGTAGGGTTGGGTCGATTGGTCGGTCTGGTGGTCGATTAATTGTTCCAATGTCTACCGACCCAAATATCATTGATCGATCGCCTTGTAAACTTGATAATGAGATTACTTTTTTTCACATTTATTTTCCAAAGGTCCCCCTTTGCTATTTTTAGATCAGTCGGGTAGGAGTTCTGTAGTAGGGTTGATTGGTTGGTCGGTCTAGTGGTCGGTTAACAATTTCAATGCCTACCGACCCACATATCATCAATCGATCGCCCTATAAATATGAGAATGAGGTTACATTTTATCGCGTCTATTTTTCAAAGGTCTCCCTGTTATTCCTAGATTAGTCGGGTAGGAGTTCTACAGTTTATCCAAAGGTCACCCTTTGCTATTTCTAGATCAGTCAGTTTGAGTTCCACAGTAGGGTTGGTCGGTTGGTTGGTATGGTGGTCGGTTAATATATCCAATATCTACCGACCCACATATCATTGATCGATTTCCTTGAAACTTGATAGTGAGATTACTTTTTAATACGTCTATTTTTCAAAGGTCCCCTTTGTTATTTCTCTATCAGTCGGGAATGAGTTCTACAGTAGGGTTGATCAAATGGTCGATCTGATGGTCGGTTAATAGTTCCAATGCCTACCGACGAACATATCATTGACTGATCGCCTAGTAAACTTGATAATGAGATTTTTTTATTGCGTCTGTTTACCATAGGTCACTCGCCGATTGCTATTTCTAGATCTATCGAGTAAGAGTTCTACAGTAGGGTTGGTCGGTCTGTTGGTTGGTTAATAGTTCCAATATCTACCGATCCACTTATCATCGATCGATCGCCCTGTAAACTTGATAATGATATTACTTTTCATCATGTATATTTTCCAAAGGTCCCCCTTTGCTATTTCTAGATTAGTCGGGTCGGAGTTCTACAGTAGGGTTGGTTGGTTGGTCAGTCTAGTGGTCGGTTAACAGTTCAATGCCTACCGACCCACATATCATCGACAGATCGCCTTGTAAACTTGATAATGAGATTTCTTTTTATCGCTTCTATTTTCCAAATGTCCTCCTTTGCTATTTCTAGATTAGTCGAATAAGAGTTATACAGTAGTGTTGGTCAGTTAAAGAGATTACTTTTTATTGTGTCTATTTTCCAAAGGTCCCACTTTGCTGTTTCTAGATCAGTCGGGTTGGAATTTCATACTAAGGTCAGTCGGTTGGTCAGTCAGGTGGTCAGTTCATAGTTTCAATGTTTACCGACCCACATATCATCGACCGATCGTACTATATACTTGATGATGAGATTATTTTTTAACGCGTCTATTTTTCAAGGGTCTCCCTTTAATATTTCTAGATTAGTCGGGTAGGAGTTCCACAGTATGGTCGGTCGGTTTGCCAGTTAGGTGGTTGGTTAATAGTTCCAACCTCTAACGACCCACATGTCATTAACCGATCGCCCTGTAAACATGATAATGAGATTAATTTTTAACGTGTTTATTTTCCAAAGGTCTCCCTCAACTATTTCTAGATCAGTTGGGTAGTAATTCTATAGTAGGGTTGGTCGTTTGATCGGTCTGGTGGTCGGTTAATAGTTTTAATTTCTACCGACCCACATATCATCGACCGATCGCCCGGTAAACTTGATAATGAGATTATATTTTATCGCGATTATTTTTCAAAAGTCTCCCTTTTCTATTTCTATATCAATTGAATAGGAGTACTACAGTAGGGTTGGTTGGTTGGTCGGTCTAGTGGTCGGTTAACAATTCCAATGCCTACCGACCCATATATCATCGACAGATCGCCCTGTAAACTTGATAATGAGATTTCCTTTTATCGCTTCTATTTACCAAATGTCCTCCTTTGCTATTTTTAGATCAGTCGAATAAGAGTTCTACAGTAGTGTTTATCAGTTAACGAGATTACTTTTTATCGCGTCTATTTTTCTAAGGTCTCCCTTTGCTGTTTCCAGATCAATCGGGTAGGGGTTCCGCAGTAAGGTCAGTCGGTTGGTCGGTTAAGAGTTCCAACATTTACCGACCCATATATAATCAACCGATCGCCCTATTTACTTGATGATGAGATTATTTTTTAGCGAGTCTATTTTCTAAAGGTCTCTCTTTACTATTTCTAGATCAGTCGGATAGGAGTTCCACAGTATGGTCGGTCAGTTAATAGTTACAACCTCTAACGACCCATATGTCATCAACTGATCGCCCAATAAACGTGATAATGAGATTAGTTTTTAACGCGTTTATTTTCCAATTGCCTCCCTCGGCAATTTCTAGATCAGTTGGATAGCAATTCGATAGTAGGGTTGGTCGTTTGGTCGGTCTGGTGGTCGATTAATAGTTCTAATTTCTACCAACCGACATATTATTGACAGATCGCCCTGTAAACTTGATAATGAGATTATATTTTATCGCGACTATTTTTCAAAAGTCTCCCTTTACTATTTCTAAATCAGTCGGGTAGGAGTTATATAATTTTTCCAAAGGTCACTCTTTTCTATTTACAGATCAGTCGGGTAAGAGTTCCATAGTAGGGTTGGTCGGTGGGTCGGTCTGGTGGTCGGTTAATAGTTCCAATGTCTATCGACCCACATATCATCGATCGATTGCCTTGTAAACTTGATAGTGATATTACTTTTTATCACTTCTATTTTCCAAAGGTCCCCCTTTGCTAATTCTCAATTAGTCGGGTAGGAGTTCTACAGTAGAGTTGATCGGTTTGTCGGTCTGGTAGTCGGATAATAGTTTCAATATCTACCGACCCACATATTATCGAATGATCAACCTATAAACTTGATAATGAGGTTACATTTCATCTCATCTATTTTTCAAAGGTCCCCCTTTGCTATTTCTAGATCTGTCGGGTAAGAGTTCTACAGTTTTTCCAAATGTCTCCCTTTGCTATTTTTATGTCAGTCGGGTAGGAGTTCCACAGTCCGCTTGGTTGGTTGGTTGGTCCGGTTGTCGGTTAATAGTTTAAATGTCTATCGATTCACATATTATCGACCGATCGCCTTGTAAACTTGATAGTGAGATTACATTTTACCACGTCTATTTTCAAAAGGGCCCCCTTAGCTATTTCTCGATTAGTCGGGTAGGAGTTCTATAGTTTGTTGATCCTTCGGTCGACTTGGTGGTCAGTTAATAGTTTCAATTTCTACTGACGAACATATCATCGACCGATCGCCCTATAAACTTAATAATAAGATTACTTTTTATCACGTCTGTTTTCCAAATGTCCTCCTATGCTATTTCCAGATCAATCGAATAAGAGTTCTACAGTAGTGTTGATTGGTTAATGAGATTAATTTTTACTGCGTCTATTTTTGGAAGATCCTCCTTTGCTATTTCTATATCAGTTGGGTAGGAGTTCTACTGTAAGATCAGTCAATTGGTCGTTCAGGTGGTCGATTAATAATTCCAATATTTACCAACCCACATATCAATGACCAATCGCCGTATATACATGGTAATGGAATTATTTTTTAACGCGTCTTTTTTTAAAAGTTCTCCCTTTACTATTTCTAGATTAGTCGGGTAGGAGTTCTACAGTACGGTTGGTCGGTTAGTCAGTTAGGTGGTCGGTTAAAAGTTTTAACTTCTAACGACCTACATATTATCGACCGATTACCCTGTAAATGTGATAATAATTTTTAACGCGTCTATTTTCCTAAGGTCTCCCTCAACTATTTCTAGATCAGTTAGGTAGCAATTCTACAGTAGGGTTGGTCGTTTGGTTAGTCTGGTGGTCGGTTAATAGTTCTAATTTTTACTGACCCACATATCATCGACCGATTGTCCTGTAAACTTGATAATGAGATTATATTTTATCGCGTCTATTTTTCGAAGGTCTCCCTTTGCTATTTCTAAATCAATCGGGTAGGAGTTATACAGTTTTTCCAAAGGTCCCTCTTTACTATTTACAGATTAGTAGTTGGGTATGAGTTCCACCGTAGGGTTAGTCAGTTGGTCGGTCTGGTGGTCGGTTAATAGTTCTAATGTCCACTGACCTATATATCGTCGATCGATCACCCTATAAACTTGACAATGAGATTATATTTTATCGCGTCTATTTTTCAAAGGTCTTCCATTGCAATTTCTAGATCAGTTGGGTAGGAGTTGTACAGTTTTTCTAATGGTCTCTCTTTACTATTTCTAGATCAGTCGGGTAGGAGTTCAAAAGTAGGGTTGGTTGGTTGGTCGGTCTGGTGGTCGGTTAATAGTTCCAATGTCTACCGACCCACATATCATCGATCGATCGCCTTGTAAACTTCATAGTGATATTACTTTTTATCACGTTTATTTTCCAAAGGTCCCCCTTTGCTATTTCTCTATCAGTCAGGTAGGAGTTCTAGAGTAAGGTTGATCAGTTGGTCGGTCTAGTGGTGGGTTAATAGTACCAATGTCTACAAACCCACATATCTTCGACTGATCGCCCTATAAACATGATAATGTCATTATATTTTATTGCGTCTATTTTTCAAAGGTCTCCCTTTGCTATTTCTATATTAGTCGAGTAGGAGTTCTACGATTTTTCCAAAGGTCACCCTTTCCTATTTCTAGATCAGTCGGGTAGGATTTCCATAGTAGGGTTGGTTGGTTGGTTGGTCTGATCGTCGGTTAATAGATCTAATCTCTACAGACCCACATATCATCGATCAATCGCCTTGAAACTTGATAGTAAGATTACTTTTGTCACGTCTATTTTCCAAAGGTCCCTCTTTACTATTTATCGATCAGTCGGGTAGGAGTTCTAAAATAGGGTTGATCGACTGGTCGATCTGGTGGTCGGTTAATAGTTTCAATATCTACCAATAAACATATCATTGATCAATCACCCTATAAACTTGATAATGAGATTATTTTTTATCGCGTCTATTTTCCAAAGGTCACCCATTGCTATTTTTAGATCTGTCGGATAGGAGTTCTATAGTATGGTTGGTCGGTCTGTTGGTTGGTTTAAAGTTCTAATGTCTACCGACCCATATATCGACCGATGGCCTTGTAAACTTGATGATGTGATTACTTTTTATCATGTATATTTTCAAAAAGTCTCTCTTCGCTATTTCTAGATCTGTCGGTTAGGAGTTCTTCAGTAGGGTTTGTTGGTTGGTCGGTCTGGTGGTCGGTTAACAGTTTCAATACCTGCCGACCTACATATCATCGACCAATTGCCCTATAAACTTGATAATGAGATTACTTTTTTCGCGTCTATTTTTCAAATGTCCTCCTTTACTATTTATAGATCAGTCGAATCAGAGTTCTACAGTAGTGTTGGTCGGTTAACGAGATTAATTTTTATCGCGTCTATTTTCCAAAGGTCCCCCTTTGCTATTTCTAGATCAGTCGGGTAGGAGTTCCACAGTAAGGTTAGTCGATAGGTCAGTCAACTGGTTGGTTAATAGTTCCAACATTTACCAACCCACATATCATCGACCGATATCCCTATATACTTGGTAATCAGATTATTTTTTAATAAGTCTATTTACCAAAGGTCTCCCATTACTATTTCTAGATCAATCGGGTAGGAGTTCCACAGTACGGTCGGTCAGTTGGTCAGTTAGGTGGTGGTTAATAGTTCCAACCTCTAACAACCCACATATCATCGATTGATCGCCTTGTAAATGTGATAATGGGATTAATTTTTAACGCGTCTACTTTCCAAAGGTTTCCCCCAACTATTTCTAGATTAGTCGGGTGGCAATTCTACAGTAAGGTTGGTCGTTTGGTCGGTCTGGTTGTCGGTTAATAGTTCCAATTTCTACCGACCAACATATAATCGACCGATGACCCTCTAAACTTGATAATGAGTTTATATTTTATCGCGTCTATATTTCAAAGGTCTCTCTTTGCTATTTCTAAATTAGTCGGGTAGGAGTTATACAGTTTTTTCAAAGGTCCCTCTTTGCTATTAAAAGATCAGTCAGGTTGGAGTTCTACAGTAGGGTTGGTCGAGTGGTCTATTTGGGGGTCGATTAATAGTTCCAATATCTACCGATCCTCATATCATCGACCGATCACCTTGTAAACTTGATAGTGATATTACTTTTTGTCACTTCTATTTTCCAAAGATCCCACATTACTATTTCTCGATCAGTCGGGTAGGAGTTCTACAGTAGGCTTGGTCGGTTGATCGGTTTAGTGGTCAAGTAATAGTTCCAATGTCTACCGACAAATATATCATCGATCGATCGCCCTATAAACTTGATAATGAGATTACATTTTATCGCGTCTATTTTTCAAAGGTGTCCCTATGTTATTTCTAGATCAGTCGGGTAGGAGTTCTACAGTTTTTCTAAAGGTCTCCCTTTGATATTTCTAGATCAGTCGGGCAGGAGTTCCACAGTGGGTTGGTCGGTAGGTCAGTCTGGTAGTTGGTTAATAGTTCCAATATTTACCAACCCACATATCATCAATCGATCGCCTTGTAAACTTGATAGTAAGATTAATTTTTATCATGTCTATTTTTCAAAGATCCTCCTTTGCTATTTTCTCAATCAGTCGGGTAGGAGTTTTATAGTAGGGTTGGTTGGTTCGTCTTCTGGTGGTTGGTTAATAGTTCCAACGTCTACGGACCAACATATCATCAATCGATCACCATGTAAACTTGATAATGAGATTACTTTCTATCGCATCTATTTTCCAAGATCACCCATTGCTATTTCTAGATCTGTCTAATAGGAGTTCTACAATATGATTGGTCGGTCTTGTGGTCGATTAATAATTCCAATATCTACCGACCCACATATTATCGACCGATCACCATGTAAACATGATAATGAGATTATATTTTATCACGTCTATTTTCCAAAAGTCCCTCTTTACTATTTCTAGATCAGTCGGGTAAGAGTTCTACATTAGAGTTCGTCGGTTGGTCGGTCTAGTGGTTGGTTAACAGTTTCAATTTCTACCGACCCACATATCAACGACTGATCGCCATGTAAACTTAATAATGAGATTAATTTTTATAGTGTCTATTTTCCAAATATCCAACTTTCTATTTCAAGATCAGTTGAACAAGAATTCTACAGTAGTGTTGGTCAGTTAACAAGATTAGTTTTTATCGCGTCTATTTTTCAAAGGCACCCCTTTGCTGTTTCCAAATCAGTCGGGTAGGAGTTTCACAGTAAGGTCAGTCGATTGGTCGGTCAGGTGGTCGATTAATAGTTCCATAGTCTATCGAACGTCATATCATCGATTGATCGCCCTATATACTTGATAATGAGATTATTTTTAACTCATATATTTTCCAAAGGTCTCTTTTTACTATTTTTAAATCAGTTAGGTAAGAGTTCCACAGTACGGTCGGTGGGTTGCTCAGTTAGTTGGTCGGTAAATAGTCCCAACCTCTATCGACCCACATATTATCGGTCGATCATCCCATAAATGTGATAATGTGATTAATTTTTAACGCGACTATTTCTTGATTAGTTGGGCAGCAATTCTATAGTAGAGTTGGTCATTTGGTCGGTCTGGATTCGGTTAATAGTTTCAATTTCTACCGACCCTCATATCATCGACCGATCGCCCTGTAAACTTGATAATGAGATTACATTTTATCGTGTCTATTTTCCAAATGACCTCCTTTACTATTTATAGATCAGTCGAATAAGAGTTCTAAAGTAGTGTTGGTCGGTTAATAAGATTAATTTTTATTGCGTCTATTTTCCAAAGGCCCCCCTTTGTTATTTCTAGATCAGTCGGGTAGGAGTTCCACAGTAAGGTCAGTCGGTTGGTCGGTCAGCTATTGATTAATAGTTTTAATGTTTACCAACCCACATATCATTGATCGATAGCCCCATATACTTGGTAATGAGATTATTTTTAAGGCGTCTATTTACCAAAGGACTCCACTACTATTTTTAGATCAGTTGGTTAGTTAGGTGGTCGGTTAATAGTTCCAACCTCTAACGACCCACATATCATCGACCGATCGCCCTGTAAATGTGATAATGGGATTAATTTTTAACGCGTCTACTTTCCAAAGGTGTCTCCCAACTATTTCTAAATCAGTCGGGTAGTAATTCTACAGTACGGTTGGTCGTTTGGTCGGTCTGGTTGTCAGTTAATAGTTCCAATTTCTACCAACCCACATATCATCGACTGATGGCCCCGTAAACTTGATAATGAGATTATATTTTATCGCGTCTATTTTTCAAAGGTTTCTCTTTTTATTTTTAAATCAATCGGGTAGGAGTTATATAGTTTTTCCAAAGGTCCCTCTTTCCTATTTATAGATCAGTCAGGTTGGAGTTCCAAAGTAGGTTTGGTCAGTTGGTCTGTCTGGTGGTCGGTTAATAGTTCCAATATCTATCGATCCTTATTTCATCGATCGATCACTTTGTAAACTTGATAGTGATATTACTTTTTGTCACATCTATTTTTCAAAGGTCCCCCATTACTATTTCTCGATCAGTCGGGTAGGAGTTCTACAGTAGGGTAGGTCGGTCTGGTGGTCGATTAATAGTTCCACTATCTACCGACAAATATATTATCGATCGATTATCCTATAAACTTGGTAATGAGATTACATTTTATCGCGTCTATTTTTCAAAGGTCTCCCTATACTAATTCTAGATCAGTCGGGTAGGAGTTCTAAAGTTTTTTCAAAGGTCTACCTTTGATATTTCTAGATCAGTTGGGCAAGAGTTCCATAGTAGGGTTGGTCTGTTGGTCAGTCTGGTGGTCGGTTAATAATTCCAATATTTAACGATCCACATATCATCGACCGATCGCTTTGTAAACGTGATAGTAAGATTACTTTTTATCATGTCTATTTTCCAAAGGTCCTCCTTTGCTATTTTCTCGATCAGTCGGGTAGGAGATTTACAGTAGGATTGGTCGATTGGTCAATCTGGTGGTTGGTTAATAGTTCCAATATCTACGTACCAACATATCATCGACCGATCGCCCTGTAAACTTGATAATGAGATTACTTTTTATCGCGTCTGTTTCCCAAAGGTCACCCATTGTTATTTCTAGATCTGTCGGATAGGAGTTCTATAATAAGATTGGTCAGTCTTGTGGTCGATTAATAGTTCCAATGTCTACCGACCCACATATCATCTACCGATCACCATGTAAACATGATAATGAGATTACATTTTATCAAGTCTATTTTCTAAAAGTCCCCCCTTACTAATTTTAGATCAGTCGAGTAGGAGTTCTACAGTAGGGTTCGTTGGTTGGTCGGTCTAGTGGTCGGTTAACAGTTCCTATTTCTACCGACCCACATATCACCGACCGATTGCCTTGTAAACTTGATAAAGAGATTAATTTTTATTGCGTCTATTTTTCAAATATCCTCCTTTGCTATTTCTAGATCAGTCGAATAAGAGTTCTACAGTAGTGTTGGTCGGTTAACAAGATTAGTTTTTATCGCGTCTATTTTCCAAAGGCCCTCCTTTGCTGTTTCCAAATCAGTCGGGTAGGAGTTTCACAGTAAGGTCAGTCGGTTGGTCGGTCAGGTGGTCGATTAATAGTTCCATAGTCTATCGACCCATATATCATCGATTGGTCACCCTATATACTTGATAATGAGATTATTTTTTAATGCATATATTTTCCAAAGGTCTCCCTTTACTATTTTTAAATCAGTCAGGTAAGAGTTCCACAGTACGGTAGGTGGGTTGCTCAGTTAGGTGGTCGGTAAATAGTCTCAACCTCTACCAAACCACATATCATCATTCGATCGCCCCCGTTAGCATGATAATGAGATTAATTTTTAACGCGACTATTTCTTGATCAGTTGGGCAACAATTCTATAGCAGAGTTGGTCGTTTGATGGATCTGGTGTCGATTAATATCACCCTGTAAACTTGATAATGAGACTACATTTTATTGCATCTATTTTTTGAAGGTCTCCCTCAGCTATTTCTTAATCAGTTGGGCAGCAATTCTATAGTAGAGTTGGTCGTTTGGTCGGTCTGGTGTCGGTTAATAGTTGCAATTTTTACCGACCCACATATTATCGACCAATCGCCCTTTAAACTTGATAATGAGATTATATTTTATCGCATCTATTTTTTGAAGGTCTCTCTTTGCTACTTCTAGATCAGTCGGGTAGGAGTTCTACAATTTTTTCCAAAGGTCTCCTTTACTTTTTCCAGATCAGTCGGGTAGGAGTTCCACAGTAGGGTTGGTCGGTTGATCAGTCTGGTGGTCAGTTAATAGTTCCAATGTCTACTGACCCCCATATCATCGACTTATCGCCCTTTAAACTAGATAATGAAATTCTTTTTTATCACAACTATTTTCCAAAGGTCTCCCTTTGCTATTTCTATATCAGTCGATCGGGTAGGAGTTCTATATTAGGGTTGGTCAGTTTACGAGATTACTTTTTATCGTGTCTGCTTTCCAATAATCCTCCTTTGCTATTTCTAGATCAGTCGGGTAGGACTTCCAATATAGGGTCGATCAGTTGGTAGGTCAAGTGTTCATTAATAGTTCCAACGTCTATCGATCCACATATCATCTATTTCCTAAAGGCACCCTTTGCTATTTCTAAGTCAGTTGGTCGGTCAAGTAGTCGGTTAATAGTTCCAACGTCTACAAACCCATATATCATCGACAGATTACTCTATAAAATTGATAATGAGATTAATTTTTAAATTGTCTATTTTTTAATGGTCTTCTTCTGCTATTTCTAGATCAGTCGGGTAGTAATTCTGCTGTAGGATTGGTTGGTTGTTCGGTCTGGTGGTCAGTTAATAGTTTCTATATGTACCTACCCACATATCATCGACCGATTGCCCTTTAAACTTAATAATGATATAATATTTTATCGCATCTATTTCTCAAAGGTCTCCATTTTCTATTTCTAGATCAGTCGGATAATGGTTCTATAGTTTTTCTAAAGTCCCCCTTTGCTATTTCTAAATTAGTCGGGAGGGAGTTTCATAGTAGGGTTGGTCGGTTGGTCGGTCTGGTGGTCGGTTAACAGTTCCAATATCTACTGATCCACATATCATCGACCGATCGCCTTGTACACTTTATAATTAGATTACTTTATATCACGTCTATTTTCCACAGGTTCCCCTTTGCTATTTCTATAATAGTTAGGTAGGAGTTCTACAGTAGGGTTGGTCAGTTGGTCGGTCAAATGGTCAGTTAATAGTTCCAACGTCTACTGATCTACATATAATCGACCTATCGCCTTGTAAACTTGATAATGAGACTAATTTTTAATGCGTCTATTTTTGGAAGGTCTCCCTCTGCTATTTTTAGATTAATCCGGTAGTAGCTCTACTTTAGGGTTCATCGATTGGTCGGTCTGGTGGTCGGTTAATAGTTCTAATGTCTACCGACCCATATATCATCGACCAATCGCCATGTAAACTTGATAATAAGATTACATTTTATCGCGTCTATATTTCAAAGGTCCCTCTTTGCTATTTCTAGATAAGTCGGGTAGGAGTTCTGCAGTTTTTTCAAAGGTCCCCCTTTGCTATTTCTAGATTGATAGGGTAGGAGTTCCAAAGTAGGGTTGGTCGGTCTAGTTGTCAGTTAATAGTCCCAATGTCTACCTACACACATATCAACGATCGATCGCCCTATAAACTTGATATTGAGATTACTTTTTATCGCTTCTATTTTCCAATGGTCAATCCTCCTTTGCAATTGCTAGATCAGTCGGGTAGGAGTTCTAAGGTAGGGTTGGATGGTTGGTCGATCGATCGACCTTTGTAAACTTAATAATGAGATTATTTTTTATCACGTCTATTTTCCAAAGATTCCCCTTTGCTATTTTCCAATATCTGCTGACCCACATATCATCGTTTGATAGCATTTTAAACCTGATAATGAGATAAATTTTTAATACATCTATTTTCAGAAGGTCGCCCTCTGCTATTTCTAGATCAGCCGGGTAGCAGTTCTACAGAATGGTTAGTTGGTTGGTCGCTCTGGTGGTAGGTTAATATTTCAATGTCTATCGACCCATATATCATCAACTGTTCGCCTTGTAAACTTGATAATGAGATTACATTTTATCGCGTCTATTTATCAAAAGTTCTCTTTGGCTATAGCTAGATCAGTCTGGTAGGAGTTCTACAGTTTTTTCAAATGTCCCCCTTTAATATTTCAAGATTAGTTGGATAGGTGTTTCACAGTAGGGTTGGTCGGTTGGTAGGTCTGGTGGTCGGATAATAGTTCCAATATTTACCGACCCACATAGCATCGACCGATCTCCCTATAAACTTGATAATGAGATTACTTTTTATAGTGTCTATTTTCCAAAATTTTCATTGCTATTTCTCGATCGGTAGGATAAGAGTTCTATAGTAGGGTTTTTCTGTTGGTCGATCTTTTGGTCAGTTAATAGTTCCAATATCTGCCGACCCACATATCATCGACCGATCGTACTATAAACTTGATAATGAGATTACTTTTTATCGCATCTATTTTCCAAAGGTCACTCTTTTCTATTTTTAGATCAGTCAGGTAAGAGTTCTACAGTAGGGTCGGTTAGTTGAGCGGTATGGTGGCCGATTAATAGTTCCAATATCTACTGACCCATATATCATCGACCGATCGTCTTATAAACTTGATAAAGTGATTATTTTTTATCACGTCTATTTTCCAAAGATCCCCTTTTGCTATTTTTAGATCAGTCGGGTAAGAGTTCTACAGTAGGGTTGGTTGCTTAGTCGGTTAATAGGTTCAAATTCTACCGACTCACATATCATCGACTAATCGCCCTGTAAAATTGATGATGAGATTACATTTTATATCATCTACTTTTAAAAGGTCCCCCTTTTCTTTTTCTAGATAAGTCGATTAGGATTTCTATAGTTTTCGAATGGTTCCCCTTTGCTATTTCTAAATTAGTTGGGTAGGAGTACCATGGTAAGGTTGGATGTTTGGTCGGTCTGGTGGTCGGATAAAAGTTCCAATGTCTATCAACCCACATATCATCGACTGATTGCCCCATAAAATTGATAATGAGATTACATTTTATCACATCTATTTTCCTAAGGTCCCCCTTTTGCTATTTCTCGATCTGTCGGGTAGAAGTTCTATAATAGGGTTGGTCGGTTGGTCGATCTGGTGGTCGGTTAATAGTTCTAATGTTTACCGACCCACATATCATCGACCGATCGTCTTGTAAACTTGATAATAAGATTACTTTTTATCACATATATTTTCTAAAGGTCTTCCTTTGCTGTTTCTAGATCAGTCGGGTTGGAGTTCTACAGTAGGGTTGGTCGGTCTGGTGGTCACTTAATAGTTCCAATGTCTACCGACCCACACATCATCGACCGATCACCTTGTAATCTTTATAACGAGATTACTTTTTATCACGTCTATTTTCCAAAGGTCCCCCTTTGCTATTTCTAGATCTGTGAGGTATGAGTTCTACAGTAGGGTTGGTCGATTAATGAGATTACGGTTTTTTGCGTCTATTTTCCAATGGTCCCCCTTTGTTGTTTCTAGATCAGTCGGGTTGGAGTTTCATAGTAAGCTCTGTCTGTTGGTCGGTCAGGTGTTCGGTTAATAGTTCCAACTTCTGCCAACCCACATAGCATTATCTAATCGCCCTGTATACTTGATAATGAGATTAATTTTTAACGCGTCTATTTTTTAAAGGTCCCATTTTGCTATTTCTAGATCAGTCGGGTAGAAGATCCACAACAGGATCGGTCGGTTGGTCGGTCAGGTGGTCGGTAAATAATTCCAATATCTACCGACCTATATATCATCAACCAATCGCCCTTTAAAGTTGATAATGAGATTACATTTTATCATGTCTATTTTTCAAATGTCCCCCTTTGCTATTCCTTGTCAGTCGGGCAAGAGTTCTACAATTTTTCCAAAAGTCCCCATTTGTTATTTCTAGATTAATCGTGTAGGAGTTCCACAATAGGGTTGGGCAGTTGGTCGATCTGGTGGTCGATTAATAGTTCCAATATCTTCCGACCCACATACCATCGACCGATCGCCTTGTAAAATTGATAGTGAGATTACATTTTATCTCGTCCATTTTTCAAAAGTCCCCCTTTTCTATTTCTAGATCAGTCGGGTAGGAGTTCTTCAATTTTTCCAAAGGTCCCCCTTTGCTATTCATAGATTAGTCGGGTAGGAGTTCCATAGTAGGGTTATTCGGTTGGTGGGTCTGGTGGTTGGTTAATAGTTCTAATTTCTACCGACCCACATATCATCGATCGATCGCAATATAAACTCAATAATGAGATTACTTTTTATCAAGTCTATTTTCCAAATGTCCCTCTTTTGCTATTTCTCAATCAGTCGGGTAAGAGTTCTACAATAGAGTTGGTCGATCTGATGGTCGGTTAATAGTTCCAATATCTACCGACGCACATATTATTGATAAATCGCCCTTTAAACTTGATAATGAGATTAATATTCATCGCGTCTATTTTCCAAATGTCCCCCTTTACTATTTCTAGATCAGTCGGGTAGGAGTTCTACAGTAGGGTTGGTAAGTTGGTTGGTCTAATGGTCGATTAATAGTTCCAATGTCAACCGATCCAAATATCATCGATCGATCGCGTTGTAAACTTGATAATAAGATTACTTTTTTTATCACGTCTATTTTCCAAAGGTCTCCCTTTGTTATTTGTAGATCAGTCGGGTAGGAGTTCTACAATATGGTAGGTTGGATGGTCGGTCTAGTGGTCAGTTAATAGTTCTAATGTCTACTGACCCATGCCCGTTGCCTAGAATTGCCCACGAGTTGCCCACGCCCGTTGCCTAGAATTTTTCCATGGGTTGCCCACGCCCGTTGCCTAGAATTTTTCCATGTGTTGCCCACGCCTGTTGCCTAGGATTGCCCACGGGTTGCCCAAGCACGTCATCTAGGTTGCCCGTGTCCGTTGTCTAGGATTTTCCATAAGTTGCCCACCCCCGTGGCCTAGGATAGCCCATGGGTTGCCCACGTCCGTTGCCTAGGAATTCCCTTGGGTTGCCCACGCCC